>JANIJG010023796.1:20120-41445 GCA_024611175.1 Megaceryle torquata | reverse complement strand
GAGACGCAGACAGGGCAGGTGACCCTAAACTGACCAACAAGGTATTCCAGACCATACATGTCATATTCAGTATAAAGTGGAGGGATCATGACAGTCCTGCGGGGCTGGCTCAGCTTGGGTCCTCTTCTGGCTTCTTGGTCGCTTTTTCAGTGGCCAGCATCTAAGGACTCTGTCCATTCTGCCTTCAATCCTGATCTGTGTGTTCCAGAATCCAGTACCAGAATACAGCTCCTCAACACAGTTCTCATTTGCTGCTGGTCCCAGTCTGGGACTTTCCCAGTGCGTGCTCCACAGCAACAGTATTCACGGTGACATAATGACCCCTGGGGGGAGCTGGGTTCACTACTACTTTTCTATATATTTGTATACCATTTTTATTATTTTCTTTTTTGTTGAAGCTGTTCTAATTTCCTTTTCTAATTGATAAATCTCTGCCTCCTATTCCCTTTCTCTTGCCCTTTAGGGATGGAGGGGGGTTAACAGAGAGCATTTGTTATAGGTCCATAAGGCTGCACTGACCCCAAACCATCACACTGGGGATAAAAAAATCAACTTCATTCCAATTAGGAAATAGTTTCGTTTTTGTTTGTTATTTTAAATTATTTCAATTTGATTTTATTGGGTTTGTCCTTTATTTTCAGGTATGCTAGTGTACCTCCTGTGTACACTCAGTGTTTTGTATACTTGTTAAAACAATTGAGATTACTTCCAAGACAGGCCCTTTCATTCAAAATTTACCATAATATTCATGTTTCAAAACAATATAGATTCACACTGCTATGACTAATAATTAGTTCTTACTTTAATTGGAGAGGTTATGTGCACATACCTTATTACTGCTGCAAGCTATTATTTTAAGGGATTGATTTATTCATTTCCTATCTTGTTTTCAGGGATTAGAACAGTTTAAATAAGAACAGACAAATTACCATAGGTGTTACAGTAATAAATTTATTACCACATTACTGCAGTCTCTTTCATAGCTGAATTATACTTGGTTGAGTTCCTTTAAAAATTGTACCTTTGAATTTAGGACTCACTGGAATAAAGATGCTCAGTTTTCTCAATTTTGTGTTCTTGGACATTCTGTTGAAACATGTGATACATATTCAGCAACATAATGCTGGTGTAGCAATTGTTTTAAATCATCTGAACTTGCACATCAGAGGTAGGTGTTTATTTCCATAGGTCATGCTGATACCTGCTGTGCTTTTAATTCCTTGAGGACAATGGCAAGTGAAGTCCATTAGTCCAGGATTATAAGAAAATAAAAAGGAAGCTCTGAATTTAGCATTTTATTTCCAATCTGAAATTAAAAGTGTCTAAAATTCTGGTTTTATTTAGACTGGTTCAATTTCAGAAGTTTTATCTACCCACAAAATGTTAAATATTTGATTCCTGATGTATATGGGGGAAATGTATTAAAGATATGGATATGGACTTCTAAGAGCTTTCATGGAAATATACTCTTTTCCTTTATGAAGAATGCACTCTAACTTATAAATCAACAGTCAAACTTATGTAAGACAATAAAGCAAGGCATTTACATAAAACAAAAATCCCTGTTGATGTCAAGATGATAAAGATATGCGCTACAGTGCATTAAAAATCATGTCTTCAAAACATGTTGACTGAATCAGAGTTACACTGGAAAAAAAAAAAAAAACTAATAAATTTGACGGTTAACATTTGAGAATCTATTTATGAGCCATGAATATTACATAGCAATTTGCTAAGCAAATGGAATAACTAATAGTACAGAAAATCACTGAAGCTTTAAATGGGTGATGGTTTGCACAAAGCAAATGCATCAAGCTCTTTGCTAAACAAGCACTTCATTGAGTACTATTTTCCCAAATGTGTGCAAGTGCATGTATAATTTTGTCACTAAATCTAATACAATGTGTGCATATATATCTATGTATAACAGGGTAAATAGGCAGAGTTAGTAACCTTTCTTAAATTCAAACTTCACAGTTTTTCTTTTTATATTTATTTTATTGACTAAACACATAAATACAGAGATATGTCACTGGTTTCTTAACTGAAATTTGCATCAGAATTTGCTTTATATAGCTTGTTTTCCCTTGCTTGGATTGCATTTCCCTGGTGAGGAAAAAAAAAACAAAAAAACACCACACAGAAAAAAACAACCAAGTAACATACACACTTCCTAATAAAAAAAAAATCCCCCTGAGATTATTCTTTACAATAGTTTTGTGCTTTTGAGATTATTTTGAGGAATTATAGTTTGAAAAGATTTAAGCAGTTAACATAAGGTCTTTTGTTCATGATAACCATCAAAGGAGTATTCCACACTAGATTGCTCTTCCACAGTGCAGCTAGTATTTGTAGTTGTCTTCTAAAACCATGGGGGAAAAAAAGCTGTCTTTCCTGGGGTTCTATCAGAACAGGAGCCTAGGTTAGCCACACTAAATTACCCTGGGAAGATGATGTCTCTCATCTGGGGCTACACAGGGGCCTACAGGTTTTGTTCTCATTCAGCTAGTTAGTGTTTATGAATAACTTTACCTCATTCTTATATTATGGACTGATTGAAGTACTTAAGATATGTCACAGGAGTGCTACAGGAGGGCTATGGTCATTGCATTGTGCACACTGATTTAATGATTTCTTACTAAGAAGCTTTAGCATTTACAATTTTTTCAACCAAGTGAAAATTTATAAATGCTGTGCATGGAAGATTCAGCTAAATTTGTTTTTTGTTTACAAAAAATACGACGAGTGGAAAAACAAAAAAAAACAAAACAAAAAGATCTACACTATAGTAGTATCCTTCTTCACTCACTAGAGCATCATGATATTAATGAGATTCTTCAACAGAACAAAGAAGTCAGGCTTTGTCAAAACAACAGTTTACAAGATTTCAGCATCCCTGACTTCAGTGCTAGTTCTAAACAAAATATATTCCCAGAAGGAGGAAAATTTAATAAGTATGAGTGGTGAAGAGAAAGAAAGTTTTATCAGACTTCAAAATTATTTCTTAGATATTTGTAAAATATTTCAAGTATTTCAAATTGCTTTCACATATGCAGATTTGCAGATAAAAAAGTGGATTTTTAATAGGGACGAGTAGATAAAAGGATACCCAAGGGCACACTGAGAATAAAATAAATTCTCTGATTTGAAAGCATGAGATATAATGACAGTATGATACTTTCAGTCAGAGTAACAGCAAAAACATCACTATGATGGTGTTGCAAATCCTCAAATAAGATAACTGTTTCTTGGATTGTTTTCCAGTATTAGCTTTGGATCACGACTATTGCACGCCAAGCACAGACACACCAAGAATCTTACAGGAAAATAATAAGTCTCTGATAGGCAAGGATTTGATTGTAATTTATGTAAGTTTATAATATTCATATTTTTTATATATATATCCTCTTAGTTGACTCCCCCTTCTTAAATATGCAATTTAATAGTTTAAAAGTTAAAGAACAAAAGGTTACAGAAAAAAGTATCAGTTAATTAGCAATTCACAGTGCTCTGAATTTGTTCACTCAGTCTTACAGAGAAGAATGTTTTTATTTTAGTAAATTCTAAGCAGTGAGGAAAGGTTATGCTTTATGCATTTGCATAATATATGCACACTAAAGCTGTCACGAAAGCACTCTTTATTGATTCATCTGTACTAATGATGGTTTAATTTTTACATTCACAGTACAACTGCCACTAATCTTTTTGCCTTATAGCTGAGAACTGAAGCATTTAGCTCATTTTGAATGTTGGAAAAATCTTACTGCATACACAAGCATAAGATAATTGTCCATATTTGAATGCTAATTACATTTAAGAGTCTTGTTTCTCTAGAGATGTAAATACAGCCTTGGCCATGAATTGGTAATAAACTTACTGGGATGTGGCTTTGAGTATAAACAAAGACTTCAGTGAAGAAACAAAAGACATTAAAAGATGACAAGATGTGGGAGGTCAGGGAATAAAATAGATTCAGATAACATCAGATTTGCTTCATGGTCTGAAACAGCTAATAACAGAGATATGGTTACTATTGTACTCATCTTCTTATATCTATAGATGGGCATCTTACTGATGTGGAGTTTAAAAGACAAATTTGTTGTCTTTTCACTCATTTTTTATCTGTAAGCTACTAGAATTCAGTTTAGTCCTTTTTCATGTATCTTATACTGAAGCTCGAGAAAGGACTCAGTTGATTCTGCAGTCAGGATGCTGGTTAATTTTCTTTTGAGAAGAGATCCTAGGTTATGCCTTTTTTTCTGATGAACCTCAGTTTATTGTTGGACATTTCTGCTGTTCTTAAAGAACATAGATATCACAGCAGAAAATCTCTCTGCAGTCAAAGTGCACTATCCAACCCATGGAGGACTTTGAAAAAAGACAAAACATACCTAAAACTGGACATTTTTTTCTGTGGTCCAGAGCATAGAAGGGATGAATAATCATTGCTGCAGGATGACTACTCTGGGCTCTGCACCTGAATAAGCAAATCCGGATTTCTTTTTCCCATATTTCATGGGATAAGTTTTCTGATCATGGTTGAATAAGGGAAAATATTTTGCAGTAAATTTATCTAACAATAGCAAAAATTCAGAGATCCCTAGTTCGAAAGAACAAGAAAAGTAGATGCCATTAACAAAACAGTATGAAAGATGAAAAAAAACCTTTGAAATAAATAGTAACAGGTGATCCTGAGAACTGATTTTTTTTTGATACATTATGAGTTTTACTTAGTTCTAAATGAATAATAACGTACTTGTGTCAGAAGAGATTAAGCTGGTTCAAAAAAGCAGAGGGAATAGAGACAGCTGAATAACTCTTTCTGAAGATGTTGCTCCTGAAATGACATCACCAGAAGCTATACAGCTTGGAGGCACTGAGCATTTCCCTTGCTATTTCCTCACTAGATCATTAATCATTATTGCAGTCTCTGAAAACATGTTTTACCAATGCATTTGGTAGTCGTAAGTACTCATTTATTAAAATTTATAATAAAGACTTGAATCTGCAGAAAAATATTTGTCAAACATGAACAGGTTATGATTAATTTATTCATTTATACTTTGGGAGGGGTTAATGGAATGAGACGGAAGGCAAGTACCACCAGAACCTAAAGCAGTTTTGTTTGGAAATGCAGGAGCTAGTGACAGGGAGCAGGGAATAGAAGGGAACTAAATGATTGTCCCTGTCACAAATAGAGGGATGATGCTCCATGGTCCCAGGCACTGCACTTTCCCTTAGTCTTCCGTTGGCTTCTGTGGGTACAACCACAATAATGGGCAGCTCTTCTATTCTTCTGTCCCCTAACTTAATATTCTTCTTAGTCACAAGGAGTAGTGTATTCTGTACTTAAACTTTTCATCACTTTGCTGAGCTCCCAGAAGGAGCTAGCTACACCTTTACCAAGGACACCTGTAAGGCGGGACTTAACAGGCAGAGCTGGCCACTAATTGATACTAACAAGCCAGAGCACTAGTCTCTATGTGCAAGGGTTTTTTATTGCCTTTAACAAATCAATCACCAATTCCTATATTTTTTATTTTGGCAAAGTCCATCATTTCCATTATCAGAGTCCTCTTCCAAAGATACCACTGAGCAAAGGCATTGTGTAGCTGAGTCAGGGGTGTAAATCCTAAAGCACGGCATTCAAAGGCAGATGCTAGGTTCAGTTTGCAAAGAGAGAAGGTATTGCACTTCTGGACCATTTTTCATTTCAGATTACTCTAAATGTGTCACTGATGCTGTAAAGTGACTTTACAGCTACTGAATATTACTAATACAATTGCTTGGGTTTTCATTTAGAATTGCTAAAGCCAGGTACTTTGGGGAAAGTATGAAAGTATGAACCTCATGCAACTTCATGAAATAAAACCTCCCACCCTGGCCAGAGACATGCACAGCCTCAGACACTCATGTTACATTTTCTATTATGTTTGCTACTGAGAATCTGAGCAACCTTTTCTGAGTATCAGGATAAACTGGCTATACTTCCCATAACACTTTAAAACAAAAACTGTAACTCACTTGGTTAAAATGTTCTGGTTCTTTAAGAGAAGGAAAGGTCTGACCACTTTGCCTTCAACTACTGTTTAATTTAATTACCTGGAGGCAACCTGTTTGCAGACAGTCAAATAAAACAAGATTTGTGCTTTGGCAGTAAAACAGCACACTGTCTCAGATGAACTGTAGGTACTTCTGCTCACGGCAGTTTTCCCTAATGCTCTGGAAGTCAGAAGAATACCTAAACATAAATTATGAGGTACTTGGAATCAGTGTGATTCAAAATATTAGTTACTTAATTTAAAAGCTGGATCCAAAAATGACTAAAGCCAGTGGGAGTTTCCCAGATGAGATTAATAAGGTTTGAATTAGTTTCTAATTTAGTCTCTTTAAATAAATAGTGGGGTTTTTTTCCTTACTATTTTTTCCTGTTTCTTCCTGACTCCTATTTTTCTTGTGCTCACAAGACAACAATAAGACAGTACATTCTGTACTTACTATTCATCAGGAAAGGGAAAATTATTACAGCTTAATTTAAACTTTTGGTTTGGTTTTGTCATTGTAAAGTATAAGAGCCTCTTCCTTATATAATATATGATATATATTACATATATCCTCTAGAAAGCAAATGTATTTCACAATTCCATTTAGTATTAGAAAGATTATCAAGAAGTTATCATTTGTGACAAAATATTTTTTAAAACATCTCAACAAATAGCAACTCCTGAGTGATAATTAACTTTGTTTGTTAAATAAATTAATTAATAAATGACTACCAGAATTTCTTATGTTAATTTGAAAAATATATCTATATTTAGATCTCCTAATAAATAACAACAATAATTATTTTTAAATATCTGGAAAAGTTGCTGTGGTACCTAAAATGAGTATCTCACTTCTGCCTCTGATAATAATTCTAAAATATTACAAATTTGCTCAAAGTGTAAGAGTAATACTAGCCCTGACTTTTCTGATGCCAAGTGGGAGGCAAGGTCTTACCTTCTCCTGGAAGCTGACGGAAGAGCTGTTGAGGCTAGTCCTCCAGCAACACATCCCATGCCACACTGCAGCCTGGGAGGGCTCCAGATTCAGAGGAGTATGGGGAGGGTACAGAAGGGCCTTGGTCTCTTTTCTGTTTTGGCAAAAGAGCCCAGCACTGTGAGGTATCGTTGATTACGTCTACTGCTGATTCATGCATTTTAAGCTGGTGAGAACTCTTGAGTAATTTAGGTTAGAATTCTTCACTTTTTTAGCCCTCATGCCTCAAGATTAATGGATTAATTATATTATGTAACTCCTGGGATGTGAGTACTTCATGCTTCAAGTGCAGTACATTGGTCCTCACAGATAACACACGCTTCACAAATTCAATTCTGATCTCATCTGTTTTCTTTAATACTACCTCCTCTACATATTAATACAATTCTCTTCCCAATTAAACATGTTTAAAAGTTGACAAAGATAATCTGTCAGCATCTTTCACATTAATTCCAGTGTTTAAACCTTCATGTGGGTTAGACTTAATTTCATTTGTCTCCTCTGACTTCTAGCAGCTGCCTCATGTTTTGCCTTTCTCCAAAAACACATGAGCAAGTCTGAACACTTACTAAGATACGTGGGCCAATGGGTAGGCCTGTGAAGCCCTGGCTTCAAAAGGTGCCTTAAGGTACAGTGTTGGATGTATATGGTACCTACATAGAGTCCCCTTGTGGCATGGGTGTTGGTTGAAGGTTCTTGGACTGCAATATGTTTCCACCTGTTTCAACACTAAGTGTCTTCTAAACCAGGGCACAAGTATTGATGATGAATTTTCGATTACTTTGTTTTTGACCAGCCTGTAAAAGAGCAAAGTAGATTGTTCTTCTCTAATGACTTCTGGGATTGCCTAATAAATCTAATGACTATATGAAGAGCTTTCCCTGGATCACCCTTAAAACTCTTCCCTGAAACAAGCCACAGACAATTTTAATTGGAGAGATGGAGACAAGAAAACAAGGAAAAAAATACAAGAGAAACTAGACTAAAAAAATCAGGGTTCATGGGGATGAAAATTTATGCTGGATTATAAATCTTTTTAAAGGTACATAAAGTTGTTATATATTAAAGTGGATTATGTCATTAAAAAAATAGAGAAAAGTATAGTAAAATCAAGGCTCTTGGAGCACAAAAATCATATTAATAGAAATCCATATTACTAGAAATAGATGCATCTTATACAGAGACAAACATGGAGGAAACTTTAATATTAAAATCAAATAAAGAGACATATAAGTAAAGATTAATTTAAATAAACAAAGAGGATATTAGAAAAGTAACTCCACTTTAGTAAGACATAGAGAAAAAAGAAAACAGAGAATAACACTCAAGACTTCATACATTTTAGTCATTAATACTTCAAAGAAAACCATGAAAAAATTTTTAAAAAAGAAAAAAGAAAAATTAAATCTCAAAATGCCACTGAATTCTAATGGAAGAAAAATGTTATGTTCAAATCTCATATATCGTATTACAGAGTAGAGAAAAAGGATACCTAGGATGAAGTCAACAAAGCTCCCAAACTCAAAAACTCAGTTAGGAGAAGTGCAAATTCAGTGTTTACCTTACAGTAAAAGATATATAACCATCATTAGGTATTCAAAACTGGAGTGGTTGAATTGATGTGGAAGGATTTAAAAATGTTCTGTGGAAGGTAAAAGGGATTAGTTCTCAAACTTTGTCATATTCTTGGTTCTTTTAGACATATTTTTCTCTCATGCTATATGTGTATAAAAAAATGGAGATCTCTACCTCTCTAGGCCATCCATTTAAAATAGTCCTTGCTGTTAAATGGTACCAAGAGAGCAATATCCAAAAAGAACCAAACCAACCAATCTTCAATTGAGATGAATAACAATTCAGGGTTTTTTTTGTTTGGTTGGTTTTTTTGTTTGTTTGTTTGGTTTTGGTTGGTTTTTGTTTGTTTGTTAGTTCGTTTTTTTCTCATGCTTAGTACGTTCCTATAATGCAGTTCTATATATATGTATTTGAAAAGAAGCCTGAAAACCCAGCTGGCTTAAAAAATGGAGAATTTCAGATTTTTGAAAAATTTGCTATCACTGGATTTGCTAGCAGAACACATAACTCTATGTGAAGGAAAAAAAAAAAAATAAGCCATTAAATTAAATAAATACACCTCCCCTCCCAGCATCAGTATGTAATATTAATAAGAATGATTTTTACTTTTCCCTGGCCACACAAGGCATAAGGCAAGATCATGACATATAATTTCTTAAGTGTTGTACATAATGCATTTTTGAATTGTCTCTAGTACAACCAATGGTTTTTGATATGATTAGCACTGTAGAAATAGGTTTTGCTCAGAATCTATTATTTATATATTCAGCAAAGACAGTGCACTTTTAATTATACTTCAGAGCTTCACAGATATTGAAATTGTGTGCTTGGAATTACAGAAATATTTTATATTCTATTTATAGATGATACCTATTTTAATGAAGCCAAATAGAGCTTTCTACTCAGACGATATATGCATTTGAAAATATTTTCCTCCTAGCTGGTAAAGAATAGCATTTTAATATGATACTTGCTTTATATAACTTTTATTCTTTTCAACACTAAATTTCTGAACAGAAATCCACCTATCTTTTCCATAACTTACACTTGTGTTTTGATATTGGATTTTCTTTCTGAAAAACTGCATACAGCACTAATAATGGCAGTGAGTAGCCTAATAAAAGTTTCAATAAAGCTGAGAAGGGAAACATAGTTTTGGACATGGTAAATGCTATGCATTTATGAGAAATGAGCATTTATGAACGACTGATCTAATTCATTGTGATTTTACTCAGCTGAGATAAAAATAACCATCCTTAGATGTTGATTCTTTTTCCTCAGTCTGAAAGGATTCAAATATTTACCTCTCACTTTTGGGGAGAAATGTAAAAACTGGGCTGGAGAGGAAAGGGGGGAAGAAAGGGAGATACTAATTTTGGAAAAGCAGTAACAGAGAAAGAGAGGAGGCACAGCATTAGACCCCTGCTCAAAGGAACACAAAATGTGTTTGGCCATTAAGCTGTGTCCTAGGCAGCCATCCCACAAAACATCTCTCCTTTAACAAGAGTTAAGATAGTCTAGACAGGTGGGTTAGGGCACATCTGAGAAATAAAGGAGGAGCTGAGGAGGCCCCTGAACCTATTTTTTCTGCTTTGATATGGGGTAGCAATTAAAGAACTAGTAAAAATAGCAGTTTCTACAGTGCTGAGCACACTACAGTCTTGGCACCTAAATGCTGGGAATTAGTGGAATGGCTCCTCTGAAGACCTATAGAGCCTTCTCTTAGCAGGATGGTAGCTGCTCATAAGGTGTTTGTAAAACTCTACTCATGAAATCTTCAACATTTAGAGATTTAGTTGGGACTGTAAGAACCATCAGCAGCACTGGTGCCTGCATAGCAGTTGAATCTAAGTCAGCTATATCTAACCATTTCCCCACGTGAATACCTTTCTGATATTTTACTTTCTTATTAGCTGTTTTACTAACACTGAACTCAACTGTAAGTGGTACTGAAACATTTGTTATTTTCTAGGAATTCTTCAGTAATATACTGTATTTTGCTTAATAGTTGGTAAACAACACTCATTTTGGACTAGGTTGTTTGGATCAACATTTTATCCTCCAAGAATGAGTATCCCACAGGTTTCCTATTCCCTTACCTCAGGTAACTCTGTGAGAAAGAAAGTATAATTTTTTGGGTGTCCACAGACACACCAGTGTGTGTGTTTGGCAGAAAGGAGGGAATAAACATGCTGTGTTCTTAATTTCTTTCTTCCAATATCCTCAGTTTTCCATCAGTGGCTTCAAACCTCTATCTTTCCTTGTCTGTGTGCTGTGGAGGTTCAGAGAAATATTTTGGTTGGTTTCCTTCATGTGGGTGAGCAATGGCAACTAAGACAACGACAATCAGACACATGTGGTGTCACTGTAGCATTAGAAGAAATGAACCAAGTGGTTCATCTGAGCTGATACTATAATTTTTCACCCCAAACCACATTAGAAAGGTAGTGAGAGTAGGCCTGAATGGAGTGGGAATGCTTTGCTCATAGTCTCATCAAAGTAATACAGCAAGACACCTAACTGTGATGCTAATTTGAAATCTTAGATGAGCTGATTATTTTGCTCTAAGCCTAGGTCTGTTTGTTGTTTTTCTCTCCATAATCACTTCTTTTCCTGTGTGACAAAGCCTATCAAATTGATTACTCTCTGACAGCAGAGTGACAGCTTACCACTTGGGCAACCACAAGCAGTTAGCTGGGCCTTTTGTCACTCCTGGCATCTGACTCAAAGCTGCTCAGGCAACAGGTTTGGATGAGATTTCAGGAAGGTGTGCAGTCCAAGCCTGACATGTTCAATATGCCATCTCTCATCCAAAATAGACAGAACAGGAGCTCTTTGCTAAAGCACTGTTGCAAGGGAGTAATTTCTTTGCCAGCTGTGAAACTCTGTCTTAATGGAAGGGAAATGGGTGCCAGGCTATTAGATGACACAGCTATTTAGAAGAACCAACAGCCTGGATTTTGTTTTTGATTTAGATGGTTATCTAATGACCAAGGGAGTGAGATTTGGCTTTTTGGTTCAAAATGTTTTAAAATAAAAATCAAGGGTCAATCTATAGCTGTATGTCTTAATGTTTGACAAGACAAATGTAATTATCCCTGTAGTCCATATGCATCTATTCGGAATGTGCAGTTGATTATTTCACACTTTTCAAAGTGTTTTCTCACTGAAGAGACAGGACCATAGATTTAGTTAATGAGAGGAACATAAATTACCAGTCATCAAGACTAGTTTTCAGATTCCCTGTCTGCTCCTTCCCTGGCTAATGAAACTTTCTTACTTCTGATGCATCTGGCTCATTTAACTTACTAATGGGAAATGAATTTATTATTTTGAATAAACAGGGCAAATAGCATCCTGACAACATTTTCTTCTTTCAGATTTTCTTAATATCTTACAGAGTGCTAGAATTCACTAGTAGAATATTTTTTTGCACTATGTCATTTATGAAGAACCATCTGAAAGGAAAAAAAAAAAGTTTATTCTGTAAATTGAGTTTACCCTTATAAATAAGGAATATAAAGGCAAACCCAAATTTATAACTCAGACTGAGGTCTGAGTTACTATTAGAAATTTTGAACACATAGGCACTTTCTGTTCTACCAGAAGCAACAGTTTCTTACAATATGTAAAAAATTTTAGATTAAAATTTTTCACCTTAAAACAAGGAGTTTTGGGCAATTTTTGCAACCCACAGATGCTATTCTGGAAGATCTTTAAGGCTATATTGTTATGTTCAAAGTAATACTAAAAACCAGACTTTCTCATATTCTTCTGCATCTATCAGTATGTGTTGCATGAGAAAATTACAGTGAGTGGCTTTTTCAGCAAGATGTTAGTGGAAGATGATATTTACGATAGTGCTGATTTGCATTAAAAATGGAAGCACTTTTTGCAAATGTAGTGGCAAATATCTCTAGGTGCATTGGTAAGGAATGGTGAGGAAATCCTGCATGATCTCTATATCTCTGCAGAGTTCATGATGAGGAAACCAAACCCCTTTATTTCACCTCTGGCATCACCACAACCAAATGGTATAAATGCCCTTCTTTACAGTCTGAAGGTCCATACCAGTTCTGGCACCAATATATAAAATAACAAGAATGCTACTTTCCTTAGTCTTGCAATACTCAAAATACTAAATCCTAAAAGGATACTTGCTAAGGTTTTAAGAAGATCTGAACATCTTCCCACAAATTGAGATAGGTGAATAACCCTTGTCTTGTCCCACTCAGTGGACAGTGAGGAAAGTGAATTGTTAGGATCCAAGTCATGAAAATAACTCGGAGGAACAATACAAACTAGTGTTTTGGTTTTCCCTAACAACAATCAGTAAACAGTACAGATAAAGATGTTTTGACATGGGTGCTATTTTCTTAACAATTACTTTAAGGCACAGCTAGGTATCAAGAAGAGGAAAAGTGAGTAGCAAGAGTAACAAAGAAAAAGACAGGGGAAGAGGGAGAGAGTAAGATAGGAAGGTATCACCACCCTTGGATCCAGCGATGTCTCATGGAATCAATCCAAATCTTAAGTTCTTCAGTGGTGGATGCACACAGATCAATATTTTACTGTCCCTTTATACACTTGGGATATGGGTGGCACCTGCAATTTACACAGGAAGCTTAGAGAGGGGATGCTAATTCGCCTGAGCTCCTTCTAGTGTGGTGTCCCCTGTAGATATCCCCTTGATGGAGTCACAGCAGCTAGCAGAAGAAATTAACTCAGCAAAAAGGCACCTTCCCGATTATACAGAACGTATGTCTTCCTATTGTTAATTTATCTGCAAGGAGCCAGGGGAGTATGGCAGAGCCATTGAGGGCCATCGTAGCCATTAACACCTCCTCTCTCTAGGCAGGCCTTGCTCAGTCTCAGTTCACATCTTATCACCACACAAGGTTTGAGACTTAAATAGTCTGGCTTTTACACCACCCTGTGGCTCAAACATTGAGTGTATTGTCTGTCTTCTTGTCTTAGGTATTCATCTTCCAGGGTGGTGATATGGGTGATGATACAGTGTACAGAGGGGGAGAGAGGAGAGGACAGAGAAGAAAGCAAGCAGCTAATCATACATTTTACAATAGCTATCTCTATCATTAAAAATATTAATTCAGCTACCAAAATTAATCCAATTTACATCAACCACTTTCCCCACACTGTGAGCCTCAAGGATTTTAGCACAGATGCAATCCATGATCATGGAGCAAGTTCATTGAACCAATCCTTTGATTGGGATGGTTCAAATAGTTCGGCATTCTAGTCAGCGATTTCCTTCATCTTAGCTCAGGTCTCATCAACAGAGGTGGTGGCATTGTGGATAGTGATGCAATATTCCCCATCAGTAAGATTTAACATTCCACAGACTCAGTGTTCCTTTAACAGCAACATTTCCAAAGCCAATCTATTCTGTTATGTCATTTTAGAAGCTTCCCTAAGAACAATAAACCAGAGATCTAAATAGTGGCTTCTAATGTTTAGCACCCCCTACTGCTCAACGGTATGTCTGGATTTTACAAAGAGTTGAAAAAAAGATTAAAAATGAAAAAAAAAACCAACAACTTTTTGCTTTCCCTTACCAACTAGAGCCAGTGAGGCCACTGAATGCTGCCACCCATGAACTCTGTGAAGGATGAAAGTCTGGATTCTTCATCCCAGTCCTAATTCTGACAACATTTACAACAGCTTCCAGGCAGCTTGGAGTAAATGAGTGGGCACCTGGACACCAGGTCTTATAAGCTTTTTGGCTGCATAATTTAGCTTCAGGTTATGCTGGACAATTGTTGGTAAACTCAAATTGTTGTTGCCCTTTAGATTTGCACTACTTCTAAGTATATCTGGGCTCTGCATCTTTCATTTAGTAAATGCTTGCAGGTTACTCCTAAATTGCAGTTTGGGTGACATGTACTTTGGTTACTATTGAAGCATGTAACCCTTTTTAATCATGAAATTTTCATGTACTGATCATGTGTAGCATCTTTAAGTGCTTGCTGAATCATTTACAAAAGCAGAGATAATAGTTTACATATAAGAGGTAACCATTATTCATGTCAAAGCTGATGGAATTTTCAGGGTTCACAAATATTTTCTTGAACAAATGTTGTCTAAATATTTTTCATGAATAATATGTCATCCTAATCAGAGCCTTTCTAGAACTTATTTCTTTTATTCATGAAGATCATGTACAAAGCATTTTTCTTCTCATAAAATAGCAATTGCCCTGATAGTATCCTGTGCTGGGAGAAAGTGTATGAAAATTATATAAAACAGCACTCGAAACTTCCCTGTTATCTCCCCTTCAAAAATCATGTGCTGCAGTCACCATCATTCTATCAGTAGGAGGAATGAAAACCAGAAGTGTGTCTGTATAATTGTTGACAGAGGACTGAAATTATGTATATTGCATCACTGTTCAGAATATACTGAGTAGAAACATCTGGGTCAGTAATAAATTTTGAGCAAGGTGAAGAGGTAGGATGGAAACTACTGTGTGTTGAGCTGTGAAAATAGAGCTCAGGAAAAGGAGAAAAACTGGTATTCTGTTGACACTGAGGAAAGAATTCAATACTTTATCAAAGTATTAATAATACATTAGGTAGTAGAGATGGAGTGTCAAAGCTAGACACACCATGGCTCTGTCAGCATTGGATTTTCTTCAACAATTGGCATGATGAAGAAAGGAAGTATACATTAGCCAACTTTTTGTCATCTGAGAAGGAGCAAAAGATGACGCCAAGTCATCTTCTGATTCTTGGACTTAGACACTTCCCATTAAGTTTCCTATAAAGTCTAAAATTATAACCTTGAAAATGTAAAATAGTTATTTGGGATGACTATGGAGATGGTTTTTATGCATGGCTCACTGTACTTCATCAAAGACATAATATGGGCTGAATATCATTAACAGCAAAAACATACTATTAATATCAAGTCATCATCAGGGACTCAGGAACTGTGGCTTCTTTAGCAGCTGTTTATTAAAACATTTTTCTGGAAGATGTAGAGTTTTTTTCAAATTAATTTCTAGAATATGGATTATAAAACAGTTTAGGGAGGGGTTTTAATACCGTAAGAGTACATTCAACTTTCCATCTCCTTTTACCACTGAAATATTACAGTAGGACTAAACTAGGAGACTAAGATGTGGTGACAGCCCAGACAGATCCCCATCTAGGAGGTGGAAACTTCTTTCTCAGAAGCATTCCCTGTGAAAGACAGCAAATTCTTCCAAACTCAACAGAAGCCCAACCTCGAACTTGAGTTATGCTGAGTTTGGCAAGCACTTGTGCTCCTTCTCCTTGCTTCTAGCATTATATATCCATTACAGGATTCAGTTATACTTGACACAACATTGTATAATTTTGGTCTATGACCAGTATTTTTTCCTAACATCCATAGAAACATTAAAAAATAGGCCTGGAAAGGAATCCCTTTCTCCATGGCCAGACCATCTTTAAGTGAAACTTACTGCTGCTTGTCTAACATATTCTCAAAGACTTCAAATGATTTCTACAGCCTCTGAGGCAATTTATTCTAGTGCATTACTACCTTTATTGTTAATAAGTTTTACTGACATCTAAACAATTTTTCTTGCTGCCATTTAAGCATATTGTTTCTTGTCCTGTATATGATAAGGAGCAAAGTGTTCCCTTCCTTTTTGCAGAATTCTTTTATGTTTTTTCATTGTTTTTGATGTTTTCTGAATTCCAATCATTCTCTGGAATGTGTCCAGCTAATCAACATCTTTCATGAACTGTGGCATCCAAAATCGGACAATGAACTTAAGCTTAAGCTAGGCAACTGTTTATACATATTGTTTATCCATTTGTATGCCCTTTTCAAAAATACTAATGTTTGAGTCATATTAATGTTGTAATCCATTTTACTTAAAGGACTTTTTCTGTTACACTGCTACCAAAACAGACATTTCATATCTTGTAGTTATGTTACGGAATACTCACACCTAAGAAGAAACCTTTATGATCATCTACCAAATTGCATCTTATTTTTTTCAGGCCATTTCTCTAGTTTATAAAGATCCATTTCAATTCTACACTAGTACCCATCCTCTTCTAGTTGCATTTTGCTTAGCAGCAGCAGACAGTACAAGAGCCAGAAGACACTAGTAGAAGTTCAGTCCATATGTTCTTCCCTTTGTCAGTGGGCTCAGTTAAAAGTTTCATAGCCAGCAGCTGGTAGTGTCATCTGGACCACATATCCCTAGTTTGCTTATGAGAATCTCCTGTGAAACAGTATCATATAAACATCTAGATAATGGGTATTTGCTGTTTGTTGTCTACTCCTGAGTCCTATTTTTCTATCATATCATATCTGATTTATTTTATATTTGTTCTCAATGAGTCTATGTGGACTTTGATCATCTTTGTTTCTTCTTGATATTCATTCCTAGAATATTTCTGATAAATTAAAATTAGATGGTTGATTTATAAATCAGTTTTTGTAGATCATGCTTTTCTCTTTGTTCAAGAGAAAGCTTATTTATTTTTTCCTCTTCAGTCATCTAATATCTCACTATATTCAAATAACTCATTAGTCACTGAAACATATTATGTCACCTCTTTAAATGATATAGAATAAGGTGTATTTATCAAATAATTTCAAAATCTTTGACTTCCATAGGTATTCCCTAACCACCTTACTTTCCTTATTCTAGGCTAAAGTAATACCTTTTTGTTATTAACAGAACTTGTATCAGTGACCTGATTGCAAATATCATTCATTTTTTGAAAACATTGATGCAAAGAATGTCATATATCGACCTTCACGCCATTTAAAAATAATGTCCCTCTCTGTTTAACCATATCATAACATTTTCCTACAGCATATATTACAGCTATGTTTCCCATGGAACTTCCCTCTGTCACATCTCTTGTTACCTTTTATGTCCTTTGCTAGCTTTGTCTTTTTTGTGTCTTGAACTCCCTGATTTTGCCCCTTTGGGCAATAACTCTATCATTTTCTTCTCTAATCTGACCTAGTTTCTGCTTTCTGTGAACTTCCCTCTTATTTCTTGAGCTCCAAGAAGAACTCATTGTTTAGCCAGGCTGATAGTTCCCATTAAAGTATTTTTATTCTTTTTTTTTACACTAATTAGTGTTTCTGATTCAGTTTTTTTACCTATATCTTATGTCTTGGACTTGTTCCCCATAATATCTAATATCTGGTTATCTAATATAAAAGAACCCTGTCTTCTTGTAAATGTCAAAACTTATATATGTAAAATATGATTTCTGAGCAAATCCATAATATGCTCTTGTACCTGTTGAATTGATACTTATTTGTGACAGTCAAGGAAAAATCATGTCATTAAAAGCATAATTTCCAGTTCTTGTTCTTAGTATATCAATCATAAAATTCTTCAGATAGATGATCAAATTTTAATAGTATAGCTAAAATCATTGTTATTAGCATTAAATATAAATATATATACACACTGTAAAAAATTGTAAACACCATAAATACAATCTTACAATAAATTGCTAGAAGCACTATTTTTCTGACAAAATTTACAGCATCTTTTTGGAATAGAATACACGTTGCTACTCTCCACTAAATATTAAATACAACCCTTGTTCAGAGGGACATATTCACCAACTATGAATATAATTACAATATCACCCCTAGTCTGGATCAGGTGTTATTTAGGAAGGCACTCTGAATCAGACTATAACACAGTCAGCATAGCATGTATTTTAATATGTATGGAATGGCAAGTGTTTCCTTGAATAGATTCAGATACCTCAGTGGCAAAGTTCTGCCTATGGAACTCTGGGGATAAATTGGTTAAATTTGTAATAATTAATCTATATTATAGGCAAGAAGATTTAAGAGTTGTTAACACATTTCCATGGAGTGCTGTGGATATTGCTATAGCTAATGAAACATAAGTTTTTCATTTTGAGGTTGTGACTCTAGGAGATCTTAATGGAATATTTTACTCTATGTGCTAAATGAATTACCAGAAATAAGGTATAACTACTGATGGATGCTCAGATAAATATTGTTGCTGTGCTCTTAGCATATTGCATATTAACGTTTAAGGGCTGCATGACCAGAATCTGGATAAAATCAACTTAAATAAGGCATCTGATAAAACCAATTTTAGAAAGCTCTTCAAAGTTATTTTCTAGCAGTATTCTTAAAAGGAGGCAATATTTTGTACCAGACATCGTTAACTCAAGTAGCTGTCTATACAATTCCTAATACAGGTAAATTAAATTAAAATGTATTACTGCACAATATATAATGAGTCTTGTCGAGACACAACTCTTAAATTTGTCTGTTGGCATGAAGGTAAAGAATAAGCTAATGAAGAAAATGGCCATAAACACTAGGTTTTAGCTGAATAACAGATTTGTTGAGTGTGCCAACAGAGATTTACTTTTAGTTGCATAGTTTAAAGAGATGTAGAGGAAAGACATAATAGTTAAAAATGCCCAGCCATGAGGTATTTGCTTGTCTTTGAGTGAAACTTGAAAAGGACTGGGGCAACTTTGAGACATTTCTGAGTCCTCCAGTTTGCTGAAGATGACAGACACATAGCCAACCACAAGTGAATGAGATTGAGAGACCCAGGGGTTTTGCTCATTTATACCAAAGAAACCTGATACACAGGCCAAATATATGACATAAAACCACAAATAAGTTCCTTGAGGATCAGGACCATTTATAACATTCTTTTAAGGCAAGTGCTGCTTACCTAGAGGAGAAATGGAAGCAAACCCATGAAGGAATAACTCCAGGTGCCAGAGAAAGTCTTAAACCAGGTTTGAGGTTAACTCCCAAAATCACCATCTTCATAGGAGTCACTCTAAGTTTTTGTAAAGCAAAGGTTGAGCTAAGAACAATCAACGACAAACTGCTGCCACCATATTCAATCTACAACAGTCATGGCAAAGCCAGCAACTTAAGGCACCTGAAACATATAAAAAAGGACTTTTTATTTGTCCATGTTTCAGAGAACTGGTGCAATTTGAAAAAAGTCCTTCATTGAAACAAAAAAGAGTTCAGAATTTGAGAAACCCATATTCTGCATTCAGATAAAGGAAAGGTGAATGAAGGCCATTTGTTTTCAGAACTTTAAAAAGTCATTTTACATTCATGTGGCAATCCAGTTATAGAAAAAGTATATTGCATTTCAATCTGCTCCTACTATAAGCTAAAAAAGAAGGGCTCATTTCTAGGTAAGATGTCAGAGGTTGTTGATTAAGCCAGTCATGAAATAGTAAAAGGTCAAGGCACTACTTCAATTTCATTTCATGCTGTAATTCTCAGCACCTAAATTTCACATAAAAGAGATTTATTCTCCTTTCTATTACTGCAGTTACATAGCACTTGCCATGTGAGTCACCCCCAACCACTCCATCACCACAAGTTCAGATTTGCTGCACCCCAAGGCAGAGCAGAGACATGGCCGAGGCTGTTCACTAGGGAGGGTGGAGTTGTCTGTTGTCCGTTGTCCAGGGTCCCATGGAAACCCTAGTTGCCACCTAACCCCAGTGTCCTCTCCTATACTCTGACTGTGTTCCTATTTGCAGACTTAATGTTTAGCTTTTACCATATGCCTTATCTTCCTGTAAGCATCTAAGACTGACCAACATGCCTGATGTGCTTTTGTGACTGATATTCTTTTACTAGTGATGGCCACTGTTGAGAATTTCTGTGATGCTTTTCTTGAACAATTTTCCACGAAGCATGTGAAAGTCCAGCCTGGTACTTCCCTCTGCATAAGCATGAGTCTTATTTATTTGCTTAGAGAAAGTATGCAAGAAGATGCTCTTTTTAAGGTGGGGACAGAAGAGAAAGACTAAATACAGGAAGGATTTTCAATATCAAGGAGATAAATGCAGCTACTTCCTGACCATCTATAATCTGTTACTCAAAAGAACTTCTTCATGCTTGTCACCACCAGGGCACAAGTAAAAGGTGACATTTTAAAAGTAAACGAAGGGAAGAGCTTATACCGTGATAGTCTGTCACTGAGATCTTTAATGGCAGAAGGAAGCACTCTATCAAGATTAGCATCAGGCAAGAAATTGGTGTCACTGGTAGAAAACATCTTGGATTGCATCGTTGCTACTCAAGCCTGGCTGACAACTGTATCTTTGCTGAACAAGATGGGTTAGTTTTAAGAAATAGCAGTGTTTAGTAGCCACAGAGAATCTACCCAGATTAATTAAATGAAATTCCAGTGAAGGCTTTTGACAGAGAAAGATGGTTGAGAACCTAGTGATTCAATCAGTTAATACTCTCCATTTATTTGCTAGCTGCTATCAAATAGCATGCTAATGCAGATAGAGAGGAGACTAGGCAATATTTTCTTATTTGTGACTCAGGCTGGACACAATTCCTTTATAGATTAGAAGGGGAAGAAAAAGAGTGGCAGTGACCAATGGAACTTTGAGTGCTACATCTATTTTCTACAGAGCATGCCATATTTTTATTCAGTGCTTTGATCTTCTGAATAGGATAGAAATCCAGCCACTAGATTGCACGCAGAATGCAAAACCGAACCAACATTGAAGGAAAAGGAGCAGCATTAGGCAGCCACAGAGGACATTTGTGTAAGACATGCGCATGCTAAAAAGGAGGTGCTGAGGGAGGAAGGGAAGGGGAAAGAAAAAAAGGAAAAGGAAAAGGAAAAGGAAAAGGAAAAGGAAAAGGAAAAGGAAAAGGAAAAGGAAAAGGAAAAGGA
>JANIJG010023796.1:0-13165 GCA_024611175.1 Megaceryle torquata | reverse complement strand
GACCAGCAGGTCATGACTCAGCCATGCTGGTCTCTTCCCTTTCTTGCTTGATTTCTTACACTTAGGGATCAAGAGCTTTCGTATTCCATGAACAGTGTTTTTAAAGATCTGCCAGCTGTGTTCTGCTCTCTTGTCCCTGAAGACCATTTCCCACAGTGTCCTATTAATTAACTCCTCGAAGAGCCATAGGTCTGCCTTTCCGAAATTCAGGGCCCTGACTATACTCCCTGACTGATTTGTGACCCTTAGTAATGCAAATTCCACCAGTGCATGGTGTCATGGTTTAGGGTGTCACTGCTGCCCAGGATGCCTCCAATCTAGAGTTCCTTGACAAGATCACCTAGTCAAATGATAAATCCACAAACAGTTGCATTTATTTATCTTCATCCTTTCTGGAGGCCACCAAACACTTTATGATTTTTGGATTTTGCGGGAAGGTTTCACAGAATGTTAAATGCACATAATATCAATTTTTCAGATGAAGTGTTCCCTGCCTAAAGGTTAGTCTCAACTATCAGGATGAGGTGATTGCCTCATCTCCTCAGATTGTTAAATATGAGGAAGGGATTAGGGAGAAAAGATGTTTCTTGAGTGAGATACAGAGATGTCTTTCTTTCTTTTCTCACAGATTCATGGTATAGACATACAACATAATCAAGAGCTTGATGAATCTCCAGGGAATCTAATAAAACATAATACAATTATATTAGATCAAAAACACCCGAATAAAATAAATTATTTGAATATTACCCATGAAGTTATCTTCTATAGTTAAGCTGAAAAATGATCTTAGAATTTCAGGGACATTTGATTAATTTTGCATTTTTTTTTCAAAAAAAAAATCATCTTATTCATCTGTCACTCTTCAAATTCATGGGACTTTTCAAATGTTTTGCACAATGAAGAATATAATTATCGCTAATGTCAATCTTGCAGATGCTTTTCATCCAACAAAACATGGGTGAGGCAAAAAGAATCTGTATGAATTAAGTAGAAATGGAGGAGCAAGATTTGTAAGGAGAGCATATATCTATTTACTAGATTAGTTGAAACAACTGGAAGAATTCAGATGTTTGAGAGCCATGGGAGAACTTAATGAAGAAACTTCAAGCCACATTTTTTTTTTTTCTGGTTTTTTTTTCCTTTCTTTCATCTTTGCTACAGAAGATATAAATTTCTTCAGAAATGTTGCCCTCTTCACATACTTTATTTCTTACAGTTACTATAACACTACGTTTACAAATAATAGTGTTCCTTGATGCAATTTAGAGAAGTTAAGAAATAAGAAAGAAAATTAAAAGCTCATATTCTATATACAACCTTCTTTTCAGTCTGGGCTTACTTTTACGACATGTAGAAGTAATACTCTAATACGATATTACCTGATTCTAATCCCAAGTCTTCTGTATTTCTTGTAATTTATCATTTTTAATCATTATTAATGTTCTAATTCTTGATAACTAATTAAGTTATCAAGTGTTGACTTGTATTGACATATGTTAATCCCTGGTTTGTACATGATGGTGACAGAAGATGTTCTGATTAAGAAGTTCAAAACTATATGATTTACTAAATGCTGAAAGCTCCTGCTGTGTTCCTTGTAGCATCTTCATTTTTTATTTGCTTGACTTTAAAGTAAACCTCACAGTATAAATATAAATGCTTTTATAATTAGTTATCACAAAATTCATCAACAGTAGTTTAGCAATTGTTCATATAAGGAATGTACATTTCAGTCTAAACACGCAGTAAAATCCCCCATTTTCATGCATAATGTACATTTTCAGTCAGGTTTGTTATCAGAGAAACTTTTTTGTACTTATACACTTACTTTCAGTAAGGTGTTGAAAATAATGTTATAGTGTCTGACAACATAGTAACTTAATATCTGTAGTGAAAAATTTTTTTAAAGCAGATTATTTTAAGAAGCATTGTCATGATGTGTCAATTTTACTCTTCTTTCCACAAAAACTTCTGTCTCCAAACTTACGGTAGCATGAGAAAAGTACTATTATTGTTTGTTTTGTGTGTCTAACAAAATCAGGTTTTATTGGGTTGGTGGACCTTTTTTTTTTTCCTTTCTGGTGTTTCTGCAATAGTACATGATGTATAAAAGAAATGTATTTTTTGATTTGCCTTTTTTTCCAGCATTATTTTTAGAACAGTCTTTTTTTCAGCAGTACAGCTTCTTTCTAAGTGAGAAGTTACACAGCTTCCACAACAGGTCATCAGTTAATGCAGGAACTTTCTTTATTTGTATTGTCTTTATTTAAAAATATGACACTGTTCAGTGGTCCAGCTACAAAACTATACAGTCCCCATAGGCTATCTTTTCTGCTAAGGACTAATATAATTATATCTAATGTTTCTAGTCTTTGTGGCTGGAAGAAAGACTTCAAACATAATTCAAGCCACCATATGCTCCACTGATGGCAAAACTGAGAGATTAGGAAGTCATTTGGTTTCCAGTTACCTTAAAATGCATAGTGATTGATTCTAAATTCAATCACAATGTCTCAGTGCCAGCACTGTTAGTAGCTGCATGGCTGATTGCTGTAGGAAGAGAATCCTGCTGCTCTGAGACTGTCTGAGAAACCTGAGTACCCTTGAAGATTACTTTTGCCCCAAATCAATTTGTAAATTGAAATAGCATAGGACTTCCATATAATGTAATAAATATTCTGTAATCTCAGTTTAATTATATACTCATTCAATACACATGGGTTATTTTGGAGGAAAAGGTATTAGTCTATTTCTCAGTATACTGCATTTTGTAATGTCTTTTCCAAGTTGTTAAAAAAAAAAAGCCTCAAATTGTTCTTTTTGCAGGTACAGGTGACAACAAATATCTTATGTTTGAGTGTATGATGTTTGAGCCCATTACTCAGTTTTCTCCTTTAGCCCATGTATTGAGTGGGGGAGCATCTGCCTTCCAAGAAGTTATCCGCAGAATGCTCATGATTTGATGCAGAAGTCTCCTGTGTCATAGAAGTGTAACATTTTTCGCATAACAGGTAGGTGAATAGTGCTTGGCTCTGCACTCTGACTTCTTCTGACACTGTGAACCTCCATTTAATACATTTATTTTTACAGAAACATGAGTAATCAATGGCTTATATGGAAACAGGTTTTGTAGAAACTGTAATTATCCTAGTAAGCAGAATTAACTCATTCCCCCTCCCAGTGCAGCAAATGTTGTGAGCTGGATGGTGTTCAAATCTCACTGTCCAGCTAAATTACATCCTATAAACAAGTCACTTGTAAATGAAACTAAGAATTGTTTCTGGTTAGTAGAGGCAAGCTAACTTCTCTCACACATACACATACACTCACAGAGTCTTCTGTCACTGATAATTTTGTTGCTGTTACAAGTAGCACAGCAAATTCAAACTCAGGCCCCAGCAGCAATATGGCTGTAAATTAAGAATATTGTCACACTATTTCCAAACCATATCATATCCAGTTCAATATCCTATTTCTAGAGGTTAGTACTAAATACTATATGGGAAGATATAACCAATTATGCATGGAAGTATCCCCATCACATTAAATTTCCTTCTAATCATAATAGACTTGCACCTAAGCCTTCAGGGATCACAGTTTTAGGTGTTCTAGTATTAACTGTTGCACCTCAGGGTTGTCATCTATTCAGTGCACCTTTTGGAGACTAGATGACCATTAAGCCATACATTTTATCAGTCAAAAACTTCCTGGCAAAATTTTACTGTGAAAAAATGAAACAAGTAAACTAAACTGTAACTCCCATCTGCTTTGTATTGTTGTTCTCTTGTTCTTATACCTCTGTTTAAATCATTAGTCTTAGAAAAGATAAATCAGTGAGAAACTAGTATGCTGTACTTCCTTTTCTCTTCCTAAGACTGCTGAATGTCCCTGAACTATATTGTCATTAACACACTGCATTTAATATGCAATAATATAATAATCTTCATAACTATTACAATGAAATTCATTGTGATATCTATTTAAGAACTCCTCATGAAGATCATCTATCAAATCCATAGCTATATCAAATAAATTCAGGTGTTGCATCACAATCACTAGAGATCTTTGAAAGAAGTTCTATACTTACTCAAGTATTGTGCATATAGACCACTCTTGCTTGAATTAAAAGCTATCTGAAAATCATTAACTTGTCTTGCAGAAGTTTTTGCAAAACACTATTTTCATATGTGTAAGAATTTGGGGTTCAGCCACCTCAAACTGGTTTTCAAGGCATTAATCCCTAAGATATTTGTATAAAGATTTTTCTAATGTACAGTTTGATATAATAATATGTAGCTGAAGAAATCCAGAGATACCAAAGACAGTGAAGAGAGTTTCATGTATTAAAAACTTCTATTAAGCAGTTTAGTTGAAGAGACTCCTAATACAACAAAGACACATACAGGAAGGGAAGAGCCTTGATTCCTCTTCAGGAAAGAATGGAATGAGTTTCAGGATAAAAGGTTAAATAGGTCTAGACACTGTGGAAGACTTTCAAGGCAAATCTGCCAATAAACCTCAACAAGCTTTCCTAAGAAAGAAGAAAAGGTATATTCAAAGCCTGAACCCCTGACTAAAACCTTGTGAGCAGAGAATACAAAATTAGCTTTGCCACAGGAGAAGATTAAAATCTGTCAGTAAATGTCAGGTCAAACATATAGATGATCTAATCAGTTGAGTTGAAAGTGGTTTGTGGAACTGAATACATGGTCTTCAATGTTATAATTGCTGCTTTTGTGGCAAAAGCAGTAGAACAGAACATGAATTACTGATATTCCCATGACGGCAAAGTTTGTGTATTGTGTATTTGGACAAAGTCTGAAGTGATGGATAAATAAACATTGGTATTTTGGTCACTGATGTCTAGGGATTAAAACTCATCTTGATCCCCCAGAAAGAATAAATTTTCCCCAAAGAATAAATTGTTGAGCTTTGTCTTCCATTTTAAGATAAGTTGACAGAGTCAATATCAAATTATTTCCTCTGTTTTAGGAACATTGGAAACAGAATATGAAATGCTGCAGGTGCTCTTGTGTTCAAAGGGATTGACCTTATTGTACTAAAAATAAATCAAGAGCAATACCTTTCAGATTGTCAGCTGAATTGGTTTTAAGCATTACAGGATCAGAATCATCCCTCCACTATTTAAAGAGAAACCTTTTTTGAACTACATGACACTGGAACAAATTCAGCAATTACCACATCTCAGTACTACAAGAAAGAGAGAGGCCAGTTTGAGACTGGCTAAAAATGAATCACACAGAGGAGTTGAAAATATTCTATCCTGAATCAGTTAGAAGGAAAGAAAATTAAGATATTAATAAAGGAACAGGAAAAATGGATTGTAAGAAAGAGGAAAAAGAAGTCTCGGTGGAGGCATAATGAAAAGAAATCTTGAAAGAGAGGAATTAATATCCTATCTTAGGTGGATATGGTGTAAAATGAATACCAAATTGACCTAGAGTCTGATCTAAGCATCAGAACAGATGTTTGTTTAAGACACAGAGAATCTTAAAATCTACCAACAAGAGCATCTGATGCTGACTCTTCCCTTTCTACAACCTGATCTGTGAGCAAAGCATTTTCCATATCCAAGAGCATGACAGAGCCTGTCATGTCTACACTGTATGTCACGCTGTCTGTCATCTTTGCACCAAAGGGTGCCATGCCCATACAACCACCTTCTCACACCTTTCTAATAACATGAATGTCCCTAGATAAAGATAATAATAATAATTAATAATAATAATTATTCTAGTGGTGACATGTGACAATGGTCTAGTAGGAAAAAATCAGAGCATTCTATTAGTATGACCAGAGAGAGGAAAGTGATCAGGGGAAAAAAAAAGTGTAGAAAATGAGATGGAGGGCAACAGCAGGAGCCCTACAGTATTTGGAGAGTACTGATGAGGGGAGACAGAAGGCTTTGCTTAAGCTGAGTTTTTGAAAATTTTCTACATGTGCTTCAGAGATGTGAAGATCCAGCAGTCAGATGATTCACTAACTATACATGCAGAATTCAAAAAATCCAAATATAATTACTGAGCTCATGAAATGGAGGCAGAGAGAAAGCTAATGATCCCATAGCTGGAGAAAGGTAAATGTGGAGAAAGGCTCGGCAAAGAGGCACAGGGTGAAGGTCAAGGGGTAGAGGGGATCAAACAGTGCTCCTTGCAAGTGATTGTAAAGAAAGACTTTGACAATGGAGTAATCCTTGAGGAGCTATACAGTAAGGACAGATGGATAGATAAAAGCAATTATGTAGAAAGAAAAGAAGTTGATACAAAGCAAACACAGAAGAATAAATGGACAAAATGAAAATAAGAAGCAAAGGTGGTAAAGGAAGGAAATTCAAACAAAAATGGGACTCAAATCCACCAATAGACACAGATACCTGTCTGTCTTCCTCAGCAGATACAAGATCTAGGTGCCTAGAAAACATCTGGACATATTTTGGAGGTGCAAAAGCCAGAGCACTGTTAGCCCACCATTAGCCACAAGGGCAAGGAAGTCATACTCATCTGATTACTTTCTTTCACAACTGCTCACTGGACACTCAAAGGATGAGTATCCCTTCACAACCTTATAGGACCTGCTGCCCTTTCACCAAAGACCACAGTGGTTAATATAACTTCCTGGAGATGTGGGATCAAAGCCCTGCTTTGTCTCAGGTCCAACACTCATTCCACATTCATGTCCTACATAAGGATTCACCTCAATGGAGAGAGAAAAAAAGCTTTGAGTTACAACATCCTTGTTTGAGGAACATGTTCTTGAAGCTTTTTTTTTAGAATCTTTTAAGTAGTAATTAATAATTCCCTGTTCTCTTAATGACAGTTACTCTGGTTATATTCCAGCTGATATAGTAACTGAATATCAACCAACATTTTATTCCAAATCATCTCCCATCTGAACTGAAAAATCTGTTCTAAACTATATCACCTAAATACATTGCAGTTCTTTTTTTTTGCTGGCTCAGGACAGAAGCTGCACTGTAATATGGAAGCCACTTGCTTAGATAGTTCCTGTCTCTTTGGTGGTGTTCAGTGTCAGAAAAATTATAGGTAGTAGCTCATGACAGGACAAAAGATATGATCCTTCAGTCTAAAGGGGAGTAGAGAAAGCTTTGCCCAAAAGAGAAGCACAATATCCCCAACGGACAGAAGGAAGAACTGAGGGAAGTAGTTGAAGCTAAGCCCTTGCTTGTCAAATGTTCATTGGCAAATTAAAGAAACCAAATAAGGTATCACAGCACAGTATAAAAGATGGTATATTTTAATTTGGGCATTTGCTTCCTGTTTGAAAATTTTCCCCTTTCTCCTAACCAGAGCTTTACCTTTGCAGATGTATCACTGCCAGCAAAATGCTGCTTCCTCACTGATCTCTCAACATTACCTGCTGAGTTTCCAGGTCACATGGTTTTCTATCTACAACTACTATTAGATTTTGTTGATTGAAAATTACTCCTTAAATTAAATTTCTAAATTTTTAAAATTTTACACAGTTCCTGGTAAGAAACAACAAATTCAGAAGTGTTCCTGACTGCAATGTGGGGACTGATTTTGTTTCGTAAGAGGATTGGTCTCCTACTATTATGTAATTTTGATGATGAACCCAAACAGCCACTGATGGTGGAGCCATGACAGGAATAATATGAATATTTCTTTTCAGTTACATCTACAATGAGAAATCACACAAGTTAAGTTACTGGAAATTAAAAACTCCTTATTTTTGTAGACACTTCTGAAATAGTATAATATATAAACATTGAAAGGATCGTAATATAGAATTGTTTGCCAAATGGGCAATTTTCTTAAAAACCGTGCTTGTAATCTATGTGCATAGCATTATTATTCATGCTTTTAACATTGCATCATATTTGGAAATACTATTTCATTATGAACTTTGATCAGTAGACTAATTTTGTCTCTTAAAAGTGTAAAATGATGTAATCTTTTTAAAATTAAGAGTTTACTGAAATCGATCAGTTTATCATTTAAATTTATCAGCATGAGGAATTGGTGCCATGATGCCATGAGAAATAACTTATACTGAACATATTTTTTCTAAAGTGAATAATAGTCTGGAGACAACAAACTCTTAAGGCACCTTCAGAATCCTTATTTATAAGAAAAGGCTGGATCGTGTTGGTGCAAAAAGCATGTCGCTGTTATACCTCCAGACAGGATTCACAACAGTAATTAACTCTGAAAACTTAGAACAACCAACTTTGAAACAAAGCTCAATAAAAGGAAAATAAAAGTGAATATAATGCAAGAAAAAAGGGAACAAAGTAATTTAACAAAAAAAAATATTTATTCTATAATATTCAAGACTATGAGCTCACCCTCCTGAATTCAGGGGCAACTTTGGTGGGATTTGGAGTAAATTCAGCTTCTTTCAATTCTTCACATTTATTCAGACTCCCCCAAACCCCTGCTTTTTTCATAAACCCATTAGCAATTATTTTTATTTAGGTGCAGTATTTCTATAGCGTAGTAGGAAAAGCATATTATTCATAATTTAAGTTTGGTATTTGAAAGCCTAAATTAACTAACCAAAATATTAACAGAGAAGAAATGGAAAGAAACACTTTCTTGAACCTAGGTGCTAAGAACTTGTCCTTGAGCATGGACACTACTGTAGACACATGTACAAACCACATTTCACAAATACCACTTTGATACCACTTTGGCCCAAGGAGGGTGATTTATCAGTGATGTCATTCTGATACAGTGTGGGGAAAGCTAAAGCTACAGTCTTCATTCATATATATATGGACTGAAACAAGAAAAAATTCAACCTGAATGTCAAGATTAAGAAGTATCTTTAGTATGTACCTCAGAGACAGAGGTACATAAAGAGCATTCCTTAGAGCAGACAATACTTACCTTGCTTAGTTGTGTCTATTAATATATATATAATTTAACTTATATATAACTATCTCTTAACTAATGTATAACTTATAAATGAATAAATGAAAGGAAAGAAGCCAAACCTGAAAATAGATTTCAAATAAATATATTTTTAAAAAAATAGAAAAAAACAACCCAACAGAACAAGCACCTAACAATCTTGAACTAGCTGAGACTTTTTATTTGTAGTTTGTACACAGACACCTCAAATGCCTATTTTTCTGTAAACTAACTTCATCAAGATTTGCCAGATATTTTAGGGATTTTTTTTCTGGTAAGACACAGATGAAAAGAGATTTTCTGTTCATTCCTGTGAACAGTGTATCTAGCATTGGTAACAAAAAGATGGGTTCTACAGAGCAGTTTGTGGACATTACTGAAATTCTAGAGGATTTTTTCTACTAATAGCCCAAGCATGAAAGAATATATTTAATTAATTTTTATACAACATCAGGGCATCAAATGATGTACTCCCTTGAAGATGGTAAACCACAAGAATATATATAACTTGCATAAATTTAGTTTGCATGTCTATATGGTAAATATTTCTTTATAACATATTTTATCTATTATCAAATTTTTTTGCATACAAGTTATTTGAATTTAACATCAACCTGACATGTCTTTATACCATGTCTTTGGAACAATAATAACAAAAGTATCAAATACAAAGGCTTTTAGACTACTATTAGACTAATGGAGATCAAATACAGACTTGCTGTATAAATTATTTCTTTCATAATTATTACACCTTGTAACCTCTGATCTGTTTTGACAGAAATTAAAATGTAAACATTTATCTTAAAAAAAAAGATCTATTACCTGTTTGTTTTACAGATGAGCTGCTCATAAAATTCAAGTGTTTTATTTTCAAATATTGATGTCTCAAAGCAAAAAGGAAATTAAATTAATACTTGTGAAATGCTTTGGGAAACAATTAAAGGACTTACAAATGTAAACAAACATATCCCAAGACTAGTCCACTGAGTAACATCTAATAAAAAAAGACATCAGACAGCACAGGATGTAACCAGAGGATCCTATTGAGCCTTTTTTTCTTTAAGGAAATTAAGGTTAAACAATTACAACATTTTCTAAGCCTGTATGTCACAAGAAAAGTAGAAATACTCCATTTTCTTTAACAAGTTCCATGGCTGTTATTAGTTTTGCATATACAGAGAGATAATACTCTCCATCTCCCCACGGGAGTACATCTATCTTAACATCTCTAAAAGCAATAATGATTTTTGAATATGTTTGTCTAAAATAGGTAGAAATAAGCAAGTAGTGTTCTAAAGCATTCAATAACTGCTCAGTATTGTCCTCCTTTCTGAATTAAGTATTCTAAGATACCTCACTACAAGGATTCATTTTTTTAATGATTGATGGATAGTTATCTTTGTGTTTGATATAGAAAAGTAAAAAAAACCCAACAACAACAACAACAAAAAACCAAACCAAAAACTCCCCCCTCTGTTTAAAAACAAAACTGTGGTGGAAAAAAGATTATAGGAAGGAAAGAGAATCCAAAAACACTTGCCTTTGGGATTTTTATACAGTCTGAGCTTTACAGAGCAAAAGACAAGACAGGGGAAAACAAAATGTGGAGTGAAATAATAATAAAAAAAAGTATTGAAGTATTGAAGACACAAATTCTACCACCTAGAACTAATTACCAAGAATTTAGAAAACTTAGACTCTCAAATTCAATTTATTTCATAATGTAGCATCCTTCAATTGAAGACCAAAGCTTGAAAGCTGAAGTTCAGAGCATGAGTAGTAAATGAAAAACCAGAGACCATCTAGGCAAACTCTTTTCTTTTTCAAGGTGAAACTGACCAGATTTTCCCTCTCCATCTGATTTGCATTGTCACACATTTCAAATACTCCACTTAGCATTAGTCAACCAGATTAGATTATTCAAGCATGACTTGCCCTTGGTAAAACCATGTTGACTACTCCTGATAACCTTCTTCTCTTCCATACTCCCGATAACCTTCTTCTCTTCCATTTCATAGCAAAGCTGTATGAAACAATGACAGTTGAGAGTGGAGGGAAACTTCTGTACATTCAGTTCAAAGTAAATGAAAAAACTAAAACGTAAATTTCTTAGTAGTCAAGAATTCAAGACAAAGGTTGCAGTTTATAAGAAAGTTATATAGTTTGACCAAAAAAAAAAAGAAAAAAGGCTGATCTCTGTAAAAAAATTTTAGCAGCTTCTACAACAACATTATTTCTGACTTGTTCTGTGTAGTTTGGCTTTTCAAATTTCAGTCATAAGCCAAACAGAAATTGGAAAAATGAGGCAAGCAAGGTTATATTTAGAATATGTACTACTCAGTTCTATCTTCTCAAAAATTCTGACAAGCAGAAACAGTTATACTTCACATTTTCTTTGCTGATAGAAGATGTGGAAACAACAGAATTGTACAAAGAATATGGAAGAAAAAATATTAATAAAGATCAATAAAGGAGAAAAAACTCTAAAACAAAGATATCAAAATCAAAGCATACCTCTTGGAGGCCTGGTCCAACAGGAGATGTACACACAGTTCATCAGAACAAGTATTTCTCTTCAAGAGGACAGACCTGTTTCTGCAAGATCACATTGCATGAAACATTATATGAACTTATTCAAAGTGAATCTGAACAAATTATTTCTTTAAGTGAGTCAATACATATAATAGATTAACTGAAAGCAGAGGGACAAATAACAGCTGATAATACAGCAAATAGCACTGAGATGAAATGCTAGAGATGAATTTTTCTAAAGACTGTATCTATTGCCTGCTTAGAATAAGGCAAACAACCACATAGGTAAATTTTCAAAGACACTTCATATCTGTATCTGAACATATTTAATCTGAATAAAACTCTGTCCAATATTTACCTGTGTATCTCACACTTTCTGAGCTATAGTGCTGCTGCAGGAAGACTTATGCTTTATAAGCAGCTTTGTGATTGGTACTCTGAAATCTTTGAGGATGAATCAGTGGGTACTTAGAAAAACTATTTTCTTTTTTTGGGGAAACAGTTCTTAAAATATGTTAGTTGAAGTACTACTTGTCAAATCTTTGCTGAGAAGTGAATAAATCTTTCTCACTTTATGAGCTAATAAATTCTGACACTATGTTAATTATATCTGAACAAATGCTGATGGTATGAAAATAGTATGTTTTCCTTAAGGAATGCAAAATTATATCTAACTTCCTTTACAGGCAGAAATAAGACTTCTAAGGACAAGAAACTCTTGAAGTTTTTGTATCACTTCTGTCACATTCATTAAAGTCTCCTATTCACATTACACACTGTGAAACAAAAAGACTGGAAAAAATAAAAAAAATCTTCCTGAAAATACCCTGAACTTATTTTACAATGTTAAACCAAAGATTGTGTAGTTGGAAACCAAACATACTTGTGTTGAAAAACTTTTTGTTGAGACCAAGAGAATGACTAGACCTTTCATATTTTTAGAAAAAGGTTTCTGAGTCACTGCCACACCTTTCCTACTAGTTAATAACACATCTTTCACAGATGCGATATACCATTTACCAACAGGTCAGATGTACAGTCCATACTGACAAGCACTTGTGTGATCTCTACTTGCAGATGGAAAACAATGTGCCTCCATCAAACATCTCCAACAACAAGGTTATCTGAGTAAGGAATAAATGTTAAGAGAAGAAAAATTCAGATTATAGACAGAAGACCATCAGGTGGAAGTGAAGAATTGGAACAAGGAGGAACGGGTGAAATGATCAGTCAAAAAATTTTTGCAGTTCTGGTACCAATCTTTGAAAGATGGTGACAAAGTAGAAGGCATGTTGAAAACATCTACAAAACTTATCTGGTGACTACATTGCATAGTATAGGGAAAAACAAGTGTTTAAATCTATAATACTGGTTTGGATTATTTCTTTAAAAAAAAAAAAATATTCCCAAAACTATAGTTTTATAAATGTTGAAGCTATTTGCAGGGGAAAATTACTTTGATACACATTTAAATAAATAAATAAATGTTATAAAGAAGAGCTAAAATTGTTGAAATAGCCTTCTCTGTTTTTCTTCTAAATGTTAAAAGAAGCAGATTTTCCCCAGTGTAAAGATTTTTCCTTATTACTAAGCAACTAACAGTTTAAAATTGGAAAAAAAGTCAATATTAAATAAGAACATCTCAAAATTATTTAAGCAAGTTTTAGATTTAAAGGTTTTATTGATTCACAAAACATCTTAAGATCTGAATCTTA
>JANIJG010023795.1:0-15920 GCA_024611175.1 Megaceryle torquata | reverse complement strand
ACGTATTTCATCTCCCCCCCCCCGTGCCTTTCTCTTAGCAACCCCCAACTCCCCTCTCCCCCGCAGGCTGAAAAAGCCCGCTCTTGGTCCCCCCCCCCCCCCCCCCCCAGCATGCACTGGTTTGCGCAGAAATTGTTTACTCAACTGCTTCACGTTTGAGATAAAAATCAGAGCAGTTATTTTCAGTTCACTTTTACTGCACGGGATGGTGCAGCTACTCCAGAAGGCCCGTGTGACTGAACAGTTGTTGAGTTTCCCCCTCTGCCCCAGGCTACAGCTATTGTACTGACACGCTGTTTTTTTCCCTCCATATAGGCTTTGCTTTTGTGGCTGTTCATGCAGGGAAGTTACACCGAAGTAATTTGAGTTGAAGGAAACCAGCCTGTTACAATTTGGGAAGGCATGAAGAAGGAGGTAAGTGCCACAGATGAGCTCCAATAAAAGGGCCACATGGTAAAAAAAAAAAATCCCGTCCATTTTAGAAGGACAAAGTACACAGTACAGTGCTAGTGGTTTGCAGGCCTGCTCCCCATCAGCAGCAGGTAAACCTGAATCTGGCAGACAGCACAAGCAGCCTAAGCATCTGACTTGGGAGGGGCTGGTCAAGAGCAGCGAGCACAGCTTTCCACTGGCCTCTGCATCTGAAAGTGAGGCTGGTGAGCATGTAAGGCCTGCTGAGGGCATAAGGCTTCTGGGGGTGGACCAGGGCTGTCCATAGCAGCACGTTTCTCTGCGAGGCTCCTCACCGTTGTTGTCGCCTCGGTTTCTTGGAATGTGCTGTAACCTTTGGGCTCACCTGGGGTGCAGTTTCACGAGAGGTGGCTCTGCCCTCTTGGTGAATGCTGTGTTTAGTGAAGCATTACTGGACTTAGTCTAAAGCAGTATTTTTTTTTCTTAAAATGCAATTGGTTCATTTTTAAAACAACCTCTTCCACACACTTTACTGGGTAACACTTCACAGAAAGCTTTCTTGCTTTGTCACAGCAAACAGGGGCAACAAACAAGACATCTCATTTCCTCTTCTAATAGTGACTAAGTAGTAACTCAGTCCAGACATCCACGAGTGCCGTTGTAATGAAGGGCTGCTGTGCCTGCAGAGACACGTCTGTAGGTGCCCAAGTACCCTCCCACTGCAGATGTTGCCCCCATCACCTCATGCTAAGAGCAGGTCTGCCCTTGTCCCAGTCTCGATGTCTTACTGTAGACCCAACTGCTCTATCAATTCATTTCCCACCTGGCACGCTTTGTGTTCCAGAAACGGAGCAGCGCTGCCGCTAACAGCCGAGCATCATTACACTGCGCCAAGGTGTACCGAAAACGAAATGTGAGAGAAGTGCTGCTGTTAGGATATGATATTGTTTTCCTGTTCAACCTTCCCTTTTAGTATGGCTTTAATCCAAGTCCCATTGACCAGACCATTCAGACTGTATTTCTTGCATTACAGTAATACTTCTCTTCCTGGAAGTTACTGGATTCTGAACTACAGTAACTCAACAGAAACCCATGCAAAAAAGCTAGCAGTTAATTCAGAAATGTAAATGACTTTGTATTACTTTATTAAATAGCCAATTCTAAAGACAGTAAAAAATATGAAAAACATGCGTCATTTGGTGTTCTTAAAAAACATCTGTCCAAAATAAACAGTTAGAAAAATTAAACAAGTTTAGCCCCAATACACCTTCTGTTCTCCACATAGAAGACGTTTGGCAGTTATAAATACGGCGCCATCTCCTTTAGCAATGTCTAACAAAGTATACATTAGTACTGCTATTACAGGGGGGGGTTCACATTTCTTGTGTAAACAGTCAATTTAAAAATGCCTTGTTAGCAAGCTTACAAAACTATTGCTTTCCTGTACAGTAAATACAAATAGGAAGATTCTGGAGTTCCCTGCCAGTCTCATCAGCACTCCATTTACTACTGAAACATTAAAGATTTCAATTAGTATAAAAATACAACCAGAGAATAAAATGTCCGAGAAGATGCAGTATTTGAGTGAGTCAGTTTGAGTGAGTATTTGAATGAGTCAGGCAAACAAAATACTATTGACTTCCACATCTGAAGATCCCATCTGTACAGTTTCTGCTCTGCTGAGATCCAAGGATCACAGTGCTGTACACAAACACACTAGATATCCAGCTGAAAAATTCAGTTCTTACTTACTAAAAATAATTTAAGATTTAGCTGAACTAAAAAGCAGGTGCTAAGAGATGGATGTCCACGTTCGGTGTATGTACAAAGGTCAAAGCTGGCTAACAAGCCCCATCAGTGGACACCTGCACTTAAGGAGGGGTGACTTCTCAGGACGTCAGTACAATCTGGTAAGAATGCTACTTTACTTGACCTCTTCTCTGGTGTGGGAGAGCTACAGAGCAAAACCACACACTTGTTCCTTTTCCCTACAGAAACAGAAATAACTGGCTGCATCCCTGGAGAGAATTTTGAGGCAGAGCAGTAGGCTCTTTGGGGAAGCCCTGTTACTAGAAACATTGACATTATTTTACTAACGAGAATGCATTTCTTCTGAAGTACTCTTAGTATACCTTTATCAGTTCTACCTAAACTGAGAATGTCAAGTTTCTTTTTCCTCTTTGTCCTGGGTTCAGTTCCAGTTCATCAGCAGCAGCAGCTACTGGCCCAGTCAGCTGGGATAAACACTCGAATCAGCCAGTGGGATATTCAGCACCATACTGAGTCATGTCCCTAGATAAGGGGAGGGCTGGCACAGGGTGGGGGGGCCTATTTTCAACTTTCTGCAGTGTGGCTGGAGCAGGGAAAGTTGGCATCTCAGGCACATTTTGGATTATCATTTCAGCAGTACTGTTCTTTTATTCTCTCTTTGTGGTGCTTTATTAAACTGTCCTTATCTCAGCCCCTCAGGTCTCACCTTTTTTTCTTCCTCCTGATTTTCCTTCCCACCCCCCCGGAAGGGGGCAGGGGGGAGGGTTGTGTAGCAGTGGGTGAGGGGCTGTGTGGTGTTTAGTTGCTGGCACAGGTTAACCTGTGACACTCTTGCATTTTTTTGAAATGTGGCCTCCAATTCATAATAAGAGCAAAATGCTGCATCTAAAGCACTGGTATGTTCTATTGGATTCTTGCACCAACAGCTGTGCTGCAGATGGTATTTGGCCCCTATGCACTATCATCTTCCACTTATCTGCTCCAGAAATCTGCAAGTTAAAACTAAGGGTCACAGAGCAGTGGATCGGGCTCCCCCGAGAGGTTGTGGAGTCTCCTCCTCTGGAGATTTTCAAACCCTGCCTGGCTGTGTTCCTGTGTGACCTGTGCTGGATTCTATGATCCTGCTCTGGCACGGAGGTTGGACTCAAGGATCTCCAAGGTCCCTTCCACCCCCTGACACCCTGTGAAAACTGTGCCTCTTTTAAACTGTGAGGAGAACTGAGGGTGGCTTTTAGCACTTCTCAAGTATAAAACAGCACAAGAACAATCTTGCATGGCTGCTTTTCCCACTTGCTTTACAGCAGCATTTTGTACATGCCTATTTCCAGCTCTTTTGTGTGGATTCCTGCAAACAGAGGAAAACAGGACACAAGATCAGCCCAGCCAGCAGGTACCCAGTGATGCCAGTCTGCGAAGAACATATCCGAGCACTACAGCACTGTGCGAAGAGCAACAGCTAGACAGAGAAAAATAGGAGACTCAAGGGAAGGAAAGGTAACACTCTAACTCAGAGCTGGAGAGAACTTCTGGGACTCTTGCATCACTCATTTAAACTGCACGATTGAACCAATCGTTCCCCTCTGTTTTCGTGATGAAGGTGACGCTGCGCGCTTGGTTAGATGCTATCAGACTGTTACAGGCTAGTATAGCAACAACTCTGTCATGAGCTACTTTTAAATACAAATCTTCATTGAAAAGTTTTGTATAAAACAACAGAAGTTCTAAAAATGTGAGGGAAAACAGCAAGTACTGTCAGACAGCACATATTTTAATTACTGAGCTCTGAGCAGACACTCCTATGTGGTGACAGTATTTCCTTTGTAGAAAGGCCCAACCTGTTGCGCAAACTAAGATCTTTATAAGCAAGAAGCTGCTCTGTGCAAAGCAGAAGGAAGGAAGGTGGCCTTCTGTTCACAAATGATACATCAGCTACTATTGTTACTCAGAAGCGTTTTTTTTCCCTTTCCAGCTCTTTTGTCTTTGCTCAAGTTCAGCTTCAGTGAAGGCAGCTGGGCCCCAGTTTGTGATCAAGTGAGGATTCTTGGAGCCTGCAAGATAGAGCACAATACTTGAGAGAGAAGTTTCTGAGGGGAACATTGCTCACCTGCCATCGGTGGGACAGGACGATGGGGTAAGTACCGTCCCTTCTGTGACTGGAAACCTTCCGAAAGGTGACCCAAGGACCTGCCCAACCAAGGAGGGAGGAATGCCTGGGACACTGCTGGTGAAGGGGCTTAAGGTAAGAAGGTGTCACTGCTGCAGTGTTATCTCTCAACTTCCCCCCACCCCAACTAGCTGTATCTTGCTAAACCCCTCTTCTGCCTTCCTTTTGAGATGTCCTTGAAGGAAAGTGATCTTTCCAGCATTAAATTGCAAAGACACTTTCCTCTGGACTGGTGTGCTATTAATTAAGCTAAGAAGTTAAAACTTCTGCCAGAATCAAGTATTTTAGCTATCTTCATGTTGTGGGCAATTAGCATTTATGGTGACTGCATTAAGCACTCAAACCATGCAATGTTCAGGTTGATCCTTGCTGTGTTTTAAATAAAACAAATAAACACTGTTACAGTAGGGCCAATAGAGGTGAAGACAGGAAAGCTGCCATCAGCAGTTCTCACAACTGTGATATTTAAATGCTCCCACGAAACCAATAAGCTACAGGGAAAGGCAGGTGCCAGTAAAGCACTAAGTGATCCGGGTATAAGAGCCACAATGAATATGTTTTTTTGGTTACTTTTCTGCAGATAACTTACCTGGCTCTATTAGTCGAATTAATCCCTCATGATGAGCTACTTTATCTTTCCAGCTCTTGGTGTTATTAGCTGCTGTTTCCAACTTCTTTTTAACCTCCTGAAATAAGATACAGCCCACTTGAAAATGAGAACAACTTGACTGTTTATATAAAAAGAAAAACCACCCTTTGAAACATAAAGACAGAATTGTGTTAGTTCAGCCAGCGCTCCATTTAGTGTAGGACTCAATTTCTGACCGTAATTCAGTAATGAAGCCATCGCCAGCTGTACGAAAGGTAAACTGTCAAACCAGAACTCAAAAATAACCAGGTTTTAAAAGATTCTGTAGCTGCATAAGTAGGGCCAGTCTTGATGGAGACTGAAAGACTTCATGTGGGTGTATCTCACTGTCAGGAATCATAAAAATGTAAGCTAGGAAAAGGACCACCCAGGCAAGAAAGAGGTATTCCTTCGGTCTAAACCACTCCAAAGGAAGGCCAGAATGTTTAATTATTTCAAAAATTGTCAACTATCACAGTGACCTACTCCATTTGTTTGGTCAGCTTTGGTTTGGTTTCTGTTTCTTTTTTGGTCTGCGGATTTTTATGTCTATTGTCTTCAGCAGTTCCTCTGGAGTAATAAATGATGTTTCGCACACAACCCCCCTGAGATGTCATAAGAAAACAGTCATTTGTTAGGCAGAAGCAATCTCAGGACACTGTTAGATGTAACACCAACGTGGTAAGTTGTAAAGTGACCAGAACTACCCCACCTGGGCCCTTGTGTGCAGTCACTGCAGCGTTTGCATCCTGTGCCAGTCAAGGCAGCTCACTGGCTCATCCTTCACAGAGCTAACCTCAAGGGCCCAGAGACAGCATAAGCACACTCCCTAGCTAAACAGAAATCCACTCGTGTTTTCTTTCCTGACTTAAATACATGCAGGATCAACACCTCCCTAGCCCTGGAAAGCAGGCAGCACTTCAGACTGTGCTTGCTGGGTTCTGACTCTCTTCTGTGAATACAGCTGCTGGCCTTCACCAAAAACACAGGGTGGAGCAGAGAACGGGCCTGGGGTTTGGGATGTGAGGTACTGCTACACGGGGACAATCTGAGCTAATTCCTAGCTATCCTTGACACCAGTTCAGTGTGTAAATGCCTTTTTGAGGAGTGAGGACCTACAGCAGTACATTGATTTTTGTATTTTTTATTATTACATTTCTTTATTTTTCATCTGTAGAAGACAATATTGCCCCATGACATCAGCAAGATATTGCAAGAGTAACTCATTCAAAAGTATGAGACATTTAGCTATGACAGCAGTAGGGCTGTATAATATGCTGCTCTACAGAAGAGGACAAATCTCTACCGTGCATTTGAGGGTGTGAGTGAGCTGGCTTGCATGGGAGCTGGGACAAAAAAATAAAGGAGGTGTTGTGCCTGAAATTTTATCTATCTACTGGTCTCGGCCAAACAAACCCAGCATGGAACTACCCTAACCTGGTGCTATATTTTTTGTGCCATACTAATCCTTAAAGAAGCACAATACTGATGAACTTCAAATTCAGCTGAGCTACTGAATACCCAGCTAAGCACCAGAGGTTGATGAACAGAACAGCTCACCTCGTATTGCTCAAGGGCCTCCTTTCTTTCCAGTTCAAGCTGTGCCAGTTGCTGCATAGCAACTTGTAGAGCCTGTTCCTTTATCATTCTCTGGTTTTCTAGCTCTTGCTTCTCTGCTTCTGTCATCTGAATGGTCTGTTGCTGCTGCAAGTGCCATTTTTCCAGTTCAGCTCTCTTCGCTGACTCCTCTTCCAGTAATCTGCAATGGGGATTGTGATGTTAACTGCACTTCAAAGTAAGCCACGTCCATTACATAGCATACACAGGGAAGCCAAGTGATTTATTTTCTTTTCTTTCCTTTTTTTTTTTTTTTTTTTTTACATAGTTGGGAAGCAGGGAAAAAGTTCTTGCTTTTTGGCTTGTCTTCAGTGTAAAGCTGAAAACCACGCCAGCAGTGTGAGCAGTCTGACTGCTGCAAGGGCTACTCAGAAAATTTAGTCAATAATGCAAACGGACTGAAAACCACCGGAGAAAGAAGCACACGCAAGCTAACGTTTCTTTATATATTTATTCCTTCCAAGACAATCACAAAGCACACTAAACAAAGCCCAGATGAGTAAGAGGAGACAGAACCCTTTATCAATTACATTTTAGACCCATGATAAAATACAGCAGAAAGTCCTATCTAGAGTTGCTGCTTTATAAAGCAAGCAATGGGAAATTCTGTAGAGCGATCTCAGTTACCCAGTGTTGACATGCACAATGCCTGAGGAAAAATAAGTGGGCCTGCTTTTCTGAAGTTGCTGAGCACTCCCACTGCTAAGGGTTACTCAAACATAATAAAAACCTCATAAATCCCAGCTTTAGCCTTCATAGCTTAAGGGAAACAAAGTAATCTAGGCTGTGTTTGGAGGATAAGCTAGTCCCCCTTTCCAGCAGCGTGTCCCAGCTGCACACATGGCACTATAATAATACTATGGCACAGTTAGGTGGTTTTTCTGGGGGGAAGTGGGGAATCGAAATACATCTCTACTAGGTCAAAGCCGTACCTGGCTTGAAGTTTCCTTACAGTCTCTTCATCTTGACGTGCCTGTTTCTCATCCTCCAAAGCTTCCTGTAGCTGCTTATACATTTCTTCCAGTTCACGTACTCTCTGCAAATACTGTTCCAGTTCAGAAGATTTCTGAGCAACCTGCTCCTCCATTTTTTGCCTTACCTAGCAGCAGAAATAGAGGACATGTATAAGCTACCACGCAACTCGGGCTTCCAAATTTTAAGGCAATTGCCAGATTTCTCTCAGATGATGTTCCCAGAGACAAACCTGCAGAGCAATACTGATAAAGTTGAGCCTAGATTTGTAGATGTGTAAGTAAGATCATTAAAAAGTAAATAAATAACGATACTTACATTGTCCTGCTTCATGCAACACAGGATTTTTACAGTGATTTAAACCTAACTTCAGTCAGTTTGATCTCGTCACTTAAGTTTGCAGATACACACTAAACTGAGGGAAGAAAAAAACCCGTAGAGTGCCCAGTCACAAAGGTCAGGCTGGTTTCATTACACTGCTTCCACTGCTTTCCTCCTTGGCAGCAGCGTCTTTTCACATCCTAATATCTGGATAATGGCACCGTGACAGCGCAGCATGGATAGAAGGGTGGAAATAGGCTAAGCAGGTTGGCTTTGCTAAAAGAAGAGCAGCTGTAGCAAAAAAAACAGTGGTGGGGGATAGAGGAGGGTGAGGGAGTGCTGCATATCCCCAACACACAGTCTGATCCTCATTACCCCACATTCACTGACCCAGAGCAGGAGGCTTAGGGGGCACAGCAGCACTGGAGCCAAGCTCCCACCCGGCCCCACGCTGTGCTGGGGACAGCAGTCAGCTGGCTTTGCACGGAGTTGGGGTGAAGCGCTAGACCCTCAGCATTTAGCAATACATAACACGTACTTCACAGAAAGTGAAGTCAGCAAGAAAGGCTGGCTGCCGAGTGTGGTAGGATGGCATGTCCTGCTCCACTGGTCTGCAGTCTGCTTTCCCTCAGCTAACTGAAATCCCACTGACCCAGAAAGTGATTGCATTCAGGAACTCAGGCTCAGCCCATAACGCAGCAGTGGGTGCGTTTATGTTCCCAGACGTCCCATCACATCAACTTAGCTATTTCTGCTGCTTGTCTTCAGTTAACAGAAAAGCCTGTTATGCCTGACAAAGCCCTTAAAGACTGAAAAGTAGTTCTTTTGGAAAGTCTCCGGGTGGGTTATAGCAACAGTGTTGTAAAGCTACAGTATTTAATTTTTTTATGTTTGTGTGTGTATAAAAGAACACAGTATATAAAAAAAAACCTGATACAGTTTTACGAATATATTAAAGTTAGAAGGTTCCTAAAATGCATTTTCATTATGCCTGTGTTCACTTTGTGTGCTCGTAGAGTATGTTCTGGCCTCAGTTTCTCCATCTTTGAAAACTGCAAGGATAACTTCAGTCTGCATTTTTCTTTTAAACTGCCAAAATTTTCCCAATTTTCCAAGCCTGTTTAAGCCTTGAACACTAAACAAATTGTAGGCAAGCTGTTCCAGTATTTGCATTCACTAGGAAAAATATTTTACTCCTGGGTGTTTAATAAATGCAACACAGGTTGTGTTCTCCAGCCTTCTGCAAAATCTGTGGAACTGTTTCAGTGACGGCCTGGGAGGGAAATCACTGCCGAGCCTGTTGCTCCCTAGGTGTAATCACAGCAAAAAACCACGTACACTACTCACCATTTTTTCTCTCTCCAGCTCCAAACTGAAGCGATCTTGTAATTCAACTTGTGTCTGAAGTCTTTTCTTCTCTTCCTCAGCAGCACGAGCAGCTGCTGCTTCCAATTGCTGGAAGAGAAGGGCAGGGTGTGAGGGCAAGAAAAGGAGGAAAACAATTTGTCAAAACAAAAACATTTGGAGGGGATGGAATTTTATTTAACAATTCTTGGTTTTAACAGGACTGGAAGAAACCTTCAAAAGCATAAAGGCACCAGCTTTTTCTCTTTTTTTTTTTCCTAATAGGTGAGGCTATTTTCAATTTCTAAATATAATCTTCATCTTGATATTTGCAAGACAATTTTAAATTTACAAATTAAATTATGAGACTTCCCCCAAGTTCCCTTTGAATCCTGCTTTGCCCAACCGACAGAGAAGGGCAGACAGTGATTTCTATCTCCCAGGGGATAGAAAACCAGATTGCAGGCAGGACTGCACAGGAGTTCCAACAGTGAAACCATGCCAGCATGCACAGAGGTCACCCAGAAACAGAAGTGAGGAGGACTCAATTGCCACGGGAAAGCAGAAGTGACACAAACTTTGACTATAATAAATGATTGTGCTACTGTGAATCACATCCCTTTAACATCCCCTGAATTGCCATGTAAGGTAAATAAAATTCTTGTCAATAATCACCACTTGCTATTAGGGGAAATATTAGCCTACTCAGAGCTAAAGCCTAGGAAAGAGCTGCCGGTACCTTCATGCCTTTTTGTAACTTAACTTTTTAAGCAACTTGATTTCCCATCGTCAGCTTTTCCTTTCATCAGGATTTTGATAGCATGTATTTTTAGAACGCGGGAGTTAACATCTTAGAAACGTACAAGTGCCAGCCAAAACTTCATCAATACTGAAACCAAAATATTTTTTTCACAGCATTCTCCTAAGTAACTTATGTGATGCTTCAGAGGAAACAGCAAGCACCCTTCTCTAGTAATACACTAGGCTGGTAAAATGGTTTCCATGGGCCTTCAGTACAAGCAGGATGTCCAACTCCTTTAGTATTTTGGAAGGTACCACATTTAAACCATCTTCCATCACATAACCTAGATGAACTAATGAGATGCCTAAACCATTAAAACTGCTAAGCTAAAACTTCCATTCCTTTAAGAGCTTGCAGTATCACTCTAGTCTGAAATAGATGGGAAGAAGGGAAGGAGAAGGCTCCTAGTTTGTTTTTAGTCTGTAGAAGATAGTACAGACTTGCTCTCCTTTGAAAGGCTGAAATGATGCCAGTCTTTCAGTAGTACTCCTCTGCCAGAACATTTAAAAGCATGTAATTGTAGTCAAATCCAAGATGCCTATTTAAGTGAAATTTTCTTTTGATTTCCTTCCCCGCTTTGAAATTAAACAAACATTGCCAATACTGAGCCGAGAGGGCGAACGTGCAGACTCACAGGCAAGGGTGGGTGCCAGGCCTTTGCCAGAGCCCTCAACAAGAGAATACATTGTTTGTCCACCCTATCAAACAACTTCCTGCTTAATTCATGTCAGAGGACATCAATTCCTGGCAGGTAATACTGGCAACAACTACGCAGTTTAGGGAAAAGTCCCAAATGTTTGGGACGGGGACCGAGGGGGAATCACAGGAACACGCCATTCCAGCAGGGGTTAGTTAGCACAGAGTCTCTGAATCCCATGCAAGACCCCAAACTGAGACAGAAAGGGCGCACAAGTCTTGTGCATGCTCTCTTGGTAACAAAAAACTTACCTCTCAGCCTGTTCAATGTGTGTATCTCAAAAATCCATTAAAAAAATATGAAAAAATCTGTATTAGACAAAGGCTCTTATTCTTCTGAAATGTTCTACCGCAGGAGCTATCAAAATACAAACCGGTCTCAGAGTGCACTTTGGCAGATGCTGCGTGAGTGGTGGCTCGCTGCCATTAGGAGCAAAGCTGACTCTAAGCCTTCCAGAACAATTCAGTTTCCTGAACTGTGTACAAAGCCTTTTCCTTAAAGAACATTTTTCCAACTAATCAAACACTTCAAGTTCCTCCAGCACAGTACCTCCCACTTAGTCAAAGTGCAGTAGTTCATTTCAGAGACTAAACTGCTCTCCCTGAGAAGGCATTTTAATCCAGGCTATTACTTACCAGTAGCACAGCCTATCCATAAAAGCATATTTTGCATTCTGAATCTTAAACACCTGGTAGAATATAGGTGCTAAAATGAAATTTAAAATTTTAATTAAGTCCCTGTTGGACTACATTTAAAGCAAAGAGACTAATACCCACATCAGTACTGCAGTGCAAAGTTATTAAAAAAAAGACAAATTTCTTCTCACCACAAATTGTGACTTAATGACAAGACTCTTAAAAATATGTAGTTGGGATTATTTTATTTGCTTTCTAGACTTGGCACCTTTAGCACGCTCTCACACTGTTTACAGCTTCCCCCCTCTGAAAACCTCAAGCAGGGATGTGGACAGGAAGCATGTCTGGAGGCTGCTCAATTCTCCGTGGGGAATTGCTCCGTAGGTACCAGTTGTTCCAAGATCCATCAGCATGTTCAATCTACTGTTAAGAGTGTGCAGCCACAGCAAAGGTACCCTGGTCTTTCCTTACAGTTGTTAGATTTAGACCAAAAAAGCTGTTTACAAGGAAAATAATGCATCCAGCAAGTCTTCTGCTGATACTCAGAAATTTCTAGTCCATTTCTCAGGCTTTCAGAAGGCAACCCAGCATGTACAAGGAACATGCATTTAAGAAGTTTATAAATGGTTGCTATGTGTCACAGCTCTATAAATCTCTCCCAAACTAATAAAATTTCTCCTGTCACAAAATCTTGCATCTTTGGAATCTTTGTAAATTATATCTCTGGAAACTACATCTGCGTGAAGAGAGGAGTTCCCACGTGCATACAAATCACATAGCAGAACTCTGGAAAACTCTGTAAGAAAACCCTTAATGGAAAGCCCCAAGTCTGACAGATATGTCTGACAGAAAAGAAAAAAAAAACAAACCACAGGTAACAGAAAGTACTAGACCCTCCAGTGCCCAGACACCATCCCCAGAGCTGGGGGTTTCTTTTACAGCAGCTTCACAATACCCTCTCCTAAGTACAGGGGACAGGGCTGGGCCATGTGAGTGACCCCCAGCGCCATCCAAGCTGGAGGTTTTGCTGCAGGTTCAACCAGCAGATCCGCGTGCTTGGGGGCCGACGCCAACACAAGCTCGTCTCCTCTGGAGGAGTTTGCTCAATGTGTCTGAACACGAAACAGATGCCTAATTATACCTCAAGAAGCCCGGCTCAACTACAGAGGCTGAGTTTAAAGCTTGAAGGTTAGCAGGTCCCACTCCCACCTTTCGCACAGTCTCCAGTTCCTTCTGCTTGTTCTCATTGGCCGTTTGCAGCTCTTTCATCTGCCGCTCCAGCTCCTCTTGCTCCGCTAACAGCTTCTGGCGCAATTCTTTTCGCTTTTGGCGTGCTTCTTTGTGGGGTGGAGGTCTCCCCGCTCTCAGCAGGCTTACAGTGGTCTGTATGGCTAGAAAGGAGACAACGCCAGTGAAGTGAAATGCTAAACTTACTGGATCACCTTTAGTGAATGAATACGTGTGGTGGCGAGTCGTTTGTTTTGTCGCTTGGGGTTTTTTTAATGTATTTTTAAGTCAGAAATAACTGTTGTCAGTTCTCTGAATTCTCAACAGGTTAGCTGTCAACACAAACTAAAAGTGAAAGACACTTGGCTTTCAGTAGTGGCTGAGGACGAGGTCCAGCCACTCCGATGCGTGTTGTCAATTCCAGTATTGATTTCTAGCAGGCAGTGGACATGCAGGTCACTTGTATGCCTACCTGCAAGAAAAAAACCACCCAGCACTTCACTAAGTTGATCCAGGGACTCTAATCAAGCAGCGAGATGTTTACCTAACATGTACATCACTCACTTCCCCACAACAGCCTTTATTCTTACTGATACTCCAAGGGAAAATTTTGTTGCACCAAGACAGTAGCTCTCATTCACTTAAATTCAGTGAGGAAATATTCAGAGAGCAAAGCTGAAGAGTAGCAGATGATTTTGATATTTCATTCACCTACTACAACTGTGGAAAAAAAGATCTCCTTTTGGAACTAAGTAATCATTCACCCTACATCAGACTTGGGTGCACGCTTTAGGTAGAGAGGTTAGTGCAAAGGAAAGCACACGGATCCAACTACTGAAATGCTGCACTTGACATCAATGGCGCTGGCAGCAGTGGGTTTGTAGGGGCTTCTGCCTCACGCTGCAAAAGGTGCACGCAACTCTCACTCAGCACACATCGGGGAAGGTTTCCCAGCAGTACCTTCACCGTGGGAATAGGAAAGGAAGCCCCAGGTCCCAGCCTTAACTCACAGAACCACACTACCTCAAGCAAAACTGTAAAGCAAAGCCAGTATCTTATGCTGCTTACATGAACAAGCCTTCCCTTTCTCCCCAAAAGCAACAACTCACGGTGTATTCCCCTTCCCTAGAAGTACAGCCAGTACAGAAGAAGTAAACAATGGCATCCATTTCTTTTTGGTCGTGGCTGCCTAACTTGAGGCACCTAAATCACAGAAACTGATTCCTCTTACGTGGATCTGTAGTTCTTCCTGAGCCACAGGCTCCTTAAAGATCTTTTCCATGTGCCCAAAACAGAGACACCAAAAATTACAAGACCAAGAACTTCAAAGCTGAGTAAAGCACAGCTGTAAGAATTTGCTTTACCTTAATTTTCACATAACAAAGGTTTTTGAAACCTCACCTTGAATCCACTCCTGCTTCTTCTTTTTATCAGAAGCACTGATCTCAAAGCTTTTATCTAGACATTTTATGAGGAAAAGGCATTTCTTTCCATCTTTGTCAGGCAAGGCCTAGAATGGGTAACAAAGAATTAGCCTTGTAAACACTGAAATCTAAGTTACATCACCAAGCCCCACGGATGCAGTTATGTGTTACACAGCTACAAAAAACCAGTACTAAGAACCTCTGTAAAAAGATTATTTATGAACTGTTTTTATATAAAGTAAAACAATCCATTAATAAGAGTTAATCGATGAGTCTGTCCTGCACACAAGGAATGATTAATTCTTATCTGTAGAGATATTCATAGTCTTTGGTGTGGTGTGGGTTTTATTTACCTCTACACAACAGTTGCCATCCAGTATGATGTCTCCCTTCTTGTCCTTTAAATCTTCACTTACATAGTAGGAAATAATATTGGGCTTTAGCACAAACCATCGTTCTGTCCAATTTTTCCTTTTATGACCTTTTTTCAACATATAACCCTGTAAAAAGCAATGGATCAGCTGAAACGCCTGACCTCTGTTAACTTTTGGTTCTGTGGCTTAAATGCCCGATAGAGCACACGGAAAAGTTAGCGCGAAGCCCTGGATACGTCACCTACTCACTTCCATTCCTAATACCTGCCCACTGCTGAAGGCTGGAATTTCTCTTAAAGGCACAAAGTTCTATTTTGATTTAAATACTGCCAAGAGTTCACTCACAACATTTTATTTTTCTTGGAAGAAGATCCATTCAACTTTCTTTCTGAGAAAAAAACACCTGCAAACCTTAACAAGTCTATTTCAAAAGAGGAAAGAGAAGCCCATGCTTTGCAATAATAAATAAATTTATTTGATTTTTAGTGGGTTTATGAGGGGCACTGCTGTGACCCAGTCAGTTTTTAATCTAGAGTTTCAGCTTGCCAGCATTTCAGCTCTGCTCGTTACTTCTAAAACCATATTCCCCAGTCAGATACTTTAGATACTTTTGTCCGACTCCCAGCTTCAGGAAAAAAGTCAAATCACAGATGAAACTGAAACACCTGCAGCAAGATAGCTGTGAACAAGGGACACAGAAAGCACTGTGATCAAAGTATTCCAGACTAAGGGGACTGAAAAATTGGATAAGAGACCAAGAAACATTTTCCTGTCATGTCTTTTAGCTATAGCAGTGTTGGATACAAGCAAACAAATAAATGTGCTGTGGCAAATTTAAGTCAAAGGTGTCTTTCTGTGCAAGTGTGGGGGGGGAATTCAGGACAGTTGCAGAAGCTCTTTTGTTTCAAGAACAAACAACCCCCTACACACAGCTTGTCTGAGCTCAGCTTTTCTAGCCAAGGCCGTGCCTATTCCCCTGTGCTATCCCACTCCCTCGCTCAGAAGAGGAACGGGCATAGGAACAGCTTTGTTTGCCGCCTCCGTACTCAGGTCTGAGGTCTGGGTGGTCGCAAGGGTGTGTGAAAGACTCCTGCAGCTTCGCTCCTCTGTGCCTTGCACAGTCTAAGTCAGCCAGATCCAAGTGTTCTTCCCCTTCCTGCATACTAAACTTGCTTTCAAAGCCAAGTCAGATTGCTATTTTCCTCTCAAATTTCTGCAAAATCTTTATCTATTACTTCTATGTATCAGCTGCTTCTCCTCTTTCAAGAGCCCACTGACAGCTCCTGGGGATCTTTTCACACCACTATCACATGAAAAACACATCCTTCGGGAAACTATCACAAATTTAATGATCACTGCTGCCCCTCCAGAAGCCTTGGAGCTCATAGAATGCTTTGGGTTGGAACAGACCTTTAAAGGTCATCTGGTCCAACCTCCTGCAATAAGTGGGGACATTGTTAACTAGACCAGGTTGCTCAGAGCCCTACCCAGCCTGGCCTTGAATGTTTCCAGGGATGGGGCATCTGCAACCTCT
>JANIJG010023794.1:0-30078 GCA_024611175.1 Megaceryle torquata | reverse complement strand
TATTATGACAAAATAGAAGTAACAGAAAATCCTATGTAATAGAAGAAACAGAAAATCCTATCTGAGTGCTGGAATAACCTTACTGTATCCTGAGCTTGGAGTATACCACATACTTTCCAAAAAAAGATGAATTGATTGTTTTTGGGAAGAGTATATTCCTGAAATGATGCTACATTTATTGCAGTGATATTTGGTGTAAAATATGATGCCAGCAGTATTAAATCCTGAAAGTTACAGTGAGTATTAATTCAGGTCTATCCTGTATAGAGGTGTATAACAGTAACTACTACAGAGGTGTATAACAGTAACTACTGTTACAATGTAACAGTAATTTTCTATATATTCCATTTGGAACTAACCCATTAAAAATGACAGAGATGCTGTTTCTAAAAAAAAAATTCTTCCGGTCACTGTATACTAAAAGTATTGCCTCTCCCCTGTTATTTTAGTGAATGGTATCTCTGATGTCACTAATGTGATGGTGTTATAGCCTGTCATCACTTAGACTGAAGAAAGCTGAGGCAACTGACAGTTGAAAAATTTCTGATTGATGGTCCAGGCTTCTTCAGACTCAGTCTGACATTATGCTGATTTCAGGTGCATTTGGATAGATTAATTCTGCTACTTTAGCCTGTAGAATCTTAATAAAAACTACAGTTAAAACATAAGCTCTCCAGGCTAGTTACAGACCAAGATTTTTTTCTCTGTAGTTACCTTCATCTAGTTACATCACATGAATTGATAGTCCAACCTTGAGCTATGAGATAATTCAAAGTCCAAGTGATTCTGAGTATGTCGAGGTACAGCTAGAAGATGTATTTGCATTTTTAATACAATTGTAAATTGCTTTGCCTTGTGATTTTGTCAAAATAACAGTTGCATATATAATCTGTGACCATGGAGAATTCATACATGGAGTTTCCCTTGCATGGATTTAACCCTTTATTCACCTGGTGTAACATCTACGAATGAGGCATAAGCATATATACTGTGTAAAGGATGTCACTGGAGTGAAATGGGAGATTCTCCAAAGCAGGGAGACATTCTAAATAACAGCTATGCTAAGGAAGAAAAAGGAGGGCATGGACTACTGTTAGTGTTGGTTGACTGAATTTAACAACAGAACATGTCAAATGGTGACACCAATGAAAGCCTGTCTAATAAAAGATGTGAAATTCTACCTTGTTCACACATCATAGTTGCTTTATTGACATGTCAATGCACCACTGTCTGTCATAAACAGACCTGCTGGCAGAATGGAGAAAGTAATTAGTGTCATTTCTCTCTCTCTTTTTTTTTTTTTTCCCCTTCCTGTCAGTGCTGGCCTGTTCATGATATTTGTACTTTATTACTGTCATGGTTGCTTGAATCTGGGGGAGAAGAAATTCCTTAAGTACAAAATGGAGAAAATTTTAATGGATTTGTTTTTGAAAAAAAAAATTACAATTTTTCAAAGGAAATCTAATACATCAGGTTCTACAGAGCTCTCAGTGCAAATTTAACTTCATAGGGATTAACAAACGTAAGAAGTGAAAGGCCTGGAAGTATTTTGAGCCTACTTTCTAAGGCTACACTTGTTTACTAATTTTGAATTCTTTCCATAATGGAAATATGAATATTTTAGAAATTTATTATTCCATTCTGCTTTTATCTTAAAAGTAATATTGCTTTTTAAATTGCTTTTCCAAAGATTTTTATTCCTCACACAAGATGATGTATCCTGGAATTCCTTATTGGTTTCTGAAGAAATAGCCTGAGAAATGGACATTTCCTTCAATCTTTTTGTTAATAATAAATACAAAAAACACAATGACATGCAGAGTTGTAGAACCATGAATTCAGAGAACTAAATTTACCATAAAGTTCACTTACAAAGGAAAATAAATGTACTACTCATCTAGTCTAGTTTTCAAGGATTATTCTGAGAACAGATGGGCAAAAGGAACATATTAATTATAAGATAATTTACAATGGAACTAAGTTTTTTTTTTGTGAAACTTTGTTAAAATGTATGAGAGAGGATTTCTTATTTTGTAATTCAGCTGAAATTCTTGAAAAGAGCTAATAGAAAAGATGTTAATGAAAGATTCAGTGTCCCTTCACCTTACTGTGATGAAGAAATCTCCAGTCTCCAGATCTCAGGCTAGTCAGTGAAAATAAACCAGCTGGGTTGTTAAGTTATTGATATTCAAGGTGGAACCTTAATCCCTTTTATTTTCTGGTATATTAAATAAATGATACACAAATTCAGGTTTTCTAAAAATCTTAAAAAGCTTCAATTAGCTGTTAGCATAGATCTGCTTTTAATTTATTCATTTAGAAAACTAGATTAGTAAAAATCTTTATAGGGACAGTTAAGATGATGTGTCAAGAAAGAAAATAGTTACACAAATAAGAACTGTAGAACATAGAAATTATAATCAATAGCCTGATATAATTTTTAGCTGAAATCTGCTGGCTTAATCACTTCTGTGATTAGAAGGCTTAAAACAAAGAATAGTTACTCATCAAAATGAGGAATGCATATTACATCTATTATACATTAATTTTGCATGTGTGTCTACACTTGTTTGAATTGCACATTTACACCTTGCCATAACCAGAATGATGAGCTCCTCAATAATCTCAACACTTCCTTTTTAAAAATTAAGGTATAGTATATTTTTGAGAAAGTAAAAATATTTTTGTGGGAGGGGGACTTTCTGTGTGCTCTGACGCTGATGCTCCTCATTTCCAATCTCACTTGGAGAAAACTTTATTTTAATAATATATTCCTACCTAAAGTGAGGGGAATGTGTGATTAGAAAGGGGGGTGAAGAAATGTGAAAACTATTGGGCATGGAGAGCAGAAAAATCTATGTAGATCTTTGTTTTGCCTTTTACTTTGTTCTTGTACCGGCTTTTTTTTTTCTACCATTGCTTTGCTTACAGGTGCTGGATCTTCATAATCTTTTTGTACCTCCTTGCATCATGTTGTGTATGCTCTTTTATATAAGAAGTCAGTGGCCATTTGGAGTCTTGATTGTTGTTTTTTTTTTTTTTTTGTTCTTTTACATAGAAATATTTATTAATAATAGATTCTCATACTCTTCAGTAATCCCCCTCATAAAGCCCATAATTTCCATAGACAAGCATGAATGCAGTGATATTTAGCTATTTATTTCCAGGTCCAAGCATTTTTCCAATTAGCAAAGTGGCCAATAAACCACCGATGGCTTTCTTCATGGCTACATTATCACCGATTCTCCTGCCACAGACAGGAACACACACTCATGTACCCATTCATACTCTGCACCAGAGATTTCCATCCTCTCATACAACCCATGGGATGCCTGTGTTGCAGTCAGTGGTTCCTACTGCCTCAAAAGCTGTTGCTCCACAAAAGAGTTTAAACTACTGCTTACACCTGTGGTAAGTGAAAAATTACTGTTTTAGCTACACCTTCAGTAAGATTTCACTTAATCCCAAAATCTGAGGACTTTCTTCTAGCAGAGGAAAACATAATATGAAAAACAGGAAAGTATTAGCCATTGTACTGGAATTAAGTATGGCATACTGAGAGTTCAGCTATGTCCCACAGTAATTCAGAGTGCCTTAAATTTTAAGGCCTTGGATGAAAAGTCTTGCTGAGGATGCAGAGGCTGAACATAGCCCCACAGCAATCCTTTCTATACATGGTTAGCACAGAGGAAAAACTCAAATCCTGTTTTGAATAGACTAAAGCTTATTTGTTATGTGTTTCTCTCATAGTCACTTTCTTTTAATTACATTAAAACCAATAAAATTTAAATAGTAAGGCAGCTTTTCCTGCCTTTTTAGTTGTGTAATTCCTGCAGAAAAAGGACAGGAAACTGCATTGTCTAAAAGAATTTTTAATAAGTAGGCTATTATCAAGATAGAAGGTTGCTGTTTACATTGTAACCTAAATACATAGCTATGTCATGTTTTAGGTTGCAAGAAATGGAGATACTTTTATCCATCACTGAAAAGAGAATGAAAAGGTACCACATAACTTTTAAATCCTTGTAATATCAGGCATGAATTTAGGAGGAAGACATCATTTAGAAGACTTTAGTCCAGAGACTGAACTACTGTGGGCTTTGGGAAGGGGGTCACTATGTTATGAAGCATGTTATTAAGGAAAGTAAATGGTGTATATTATCTTATTCATTCATTACTCTGTCACACCACTTCAACACCAAGCTCTCTAATATTTTCAAAACTCGATTGCAAGGTCACAAAACCATCTGTATCTGATTTCTTCCTCGCTCATCTGCTATGAGCTGGGACATAAGGTATTTCTGTCTGCCCAGGCTCAATCTCTTTTCAGATCCTCTCTAGTAAGACTTCTACATTTTTCTTATTCACGCACAATTTGACAGGAAGGTACTTTCATCCCTTTTTGCATTTTTCTGCAACTTGATCAACCACATTTCTCTTGTGGCAGATTCTCTGGCTTTGTCACTTATATTTGTCCCAGATATTTTCATCATCTTTGCAGAAAAGACTGGCAGGAGTTTTGAACTCTCCAAATATTTTCTGCACTTGTTATTAAATCCTTTCAATACCTTATCTTTTTTTCCTAAGGTACTTGCTTTAGGGGACATTTTAGATATGCCTGCACTATCCTAGACTGTAAAATTCTTAGATTAGCTTTCGTACTACCCTAAGAATGAGATGAGCAATATTACTCGCTAACCTAAACAACCCAAGCTCTACAATTCTCCCACTAACCCAACTGTCCCCACTATGTCAGCTGTTCTGGGAGAGGATGTGGTTTAGTGACTTGGGTTCTGCTTTTTCCATGTACCACTCAGTAAAATGGGCAGTGCAAGGGAAGGGGAGGAAGCTGCTTTCATCGTGCCTTTTGCTGGCTTGAATGTGAGTGGAATGAACAAGCATTTATGAAATATTTTTTTTTCCTTCTCTGAATGATTAATTTCTGAATTTATCGAATTGTTTAATATTTCTATGTTCTAACAAAAGAAACAATAGTTAGAGGCATGTAATTAGGATATTTACAGTGACTCATTTGTAAATACAGCATTTGTATGGTATAATACATTTGAATTTATAAACAAGAGATGGATTATTTTTATGCTTCATTTCCATGTGTTTATATACAGCCATATATTTTTATTTGTCACTGACAATGCAGACATGGAGTCCTTTTGTGTAAACACTTATTAGTAAGCCCTTTCTCCTGTAGGTTGAGATATTCATTTAAGCAAGGGCATATTGTGGACTCTAGTGTGATACTTAAGTTATTTAAATGTGAGAAAATACATACTGAATGAACAACTTGATGAAATAAGTTAGAGCTTGGTGAGACAGTGAGGAAAGTGTCTGGCATTAGCTTACAACAGTTTGGAAGGACTACTACAAGGTCAAGTTTAAAGTAAAAAAAAAAAAACCAAAAAAACCCCCCCAAAAAAGAAACAAACCAATGAGCAGTCACCTCAAATACAGCCTACTTTGAGTTGCCAACTGAAAATATCAATGAGAACTCCTGTAGCTGAAATTTACAATTGTTGACAATGCAATTTAAGCTTTTTTTGACTGTCAGTGAAATCCTATCTATTAAAACTTTGATGGCATGTAAAAAAAAAAAGCAGTGTTCTGCTCATGTTTTGTGTTTTGTTCATAAAGTGATTGTTCTTTAGAAGCTTTTAAGTTGTGTTTGTACCTACCCTAATGATCCTAGTAATGTTACTAGAGGCAAAAAGTATAGCAATGTTCTCCTTAAATAGCACAAAAATAATGATTTAAGGTTATGATGTGCCATTTCCATAGGGATCTAATTTTGGTCCAGATGGCAAATGCTGTTTAAACTGTTTCATGAATTAAACAGGGAAAGGCTCATTTTAGTTGTTACAAACAAAGATGCCTTTCAGCACAAAAAGTAAACTGTGGTTATATTTTTTTAATAACTTCTCTGAAATGTTTATTAACAAACACTTCACATTTCTAAGAGGAAATGTTTTCTTTCCTGCCCTCTGAGAGACAATACATTTTTTCTATCCATAGAGAGCAGAGAGTTAATATATTCCCTATTGAAATTTGCCTTGGAATAGGGCTACCATCAAAGCTGCCATAGGAAATCATATTTTCTAGCATATCTTTGTTTCCTGGGCCTAAAAGAGAAGTGTGTTAGGTCTGCCTTGAACCAGGTGGAGGTCTGACCTCTGATGAAAAACATGGAAAGCTTCCCTTTTTCTTACGGCTTTCTCCTAGAAGTTGATTTGCCTATCTAGGGTTAACAGAAGAATGTCTAACTCTTTCCTTGAACTTCACCTTCCCCTTGTGAATACAGTCCCTGGTCTATATGACTTTTTATTACCAAACAGGGACCAGTACTAGTACAAGAAAGCTCATTAAAATTTATGTATTTAACAAAGTCTACATCCTCTTTGACATATGCATGCTTTGCCAGAACAGTCACAAGAACAACAGCTTGTCTGAGCTTGTACAGCGCTTTTTTAGTCTTTCATAAAAGCAGGAACTCTTTGAACTACTGGATCAATATCGCTAATAGATATAAACAGAATTTCATCACTGGCAAAAAACTGCCTCTAGTAAAGATCCCTGAAACAACAATAACTAATGCCAAGCAGACGAATGAGAAATGGTCACATTACCTAAAATACACTTGCTTTCCAGAATGAAAAGATATTGTAAAGGTCATCAAAATTGTGTCTACTAGAATCCATTTATTTTACTCTTAATTTTTTAAACAAAATATCATCTAATAAGAATTGTTCTATTTAGTGCTAGATTATACTTGTTTTATCATTGCCTTTCTCGGTTATTGGTCCAAGTGCAGATCACATAAAATAGGGAATGAAAGTATTTTAATCAGCATAAAATTGCTGTTGAACTCATGTACAATACAAATGCTTTCATTAGCCCCATAGTTATATTTCTGGTTAAAGTAAGGAAAATGAACAATAACATTGACTTGGCTCTTTATTTTTTTTTTTCATTTAAAGGTTCTTTTTCTGCTTTGCTAAAATGTTCCTTACTGAGAATATTAATGACTTTGTGGAGTTTTGTGTTTCCCCTTTCTTTAAATCGGACTTTTAACACATTGATATTTTCAAATAATAGCTTTGGCTAGAGCAAGCCTGCAGGCTTTAGGTAGTTAAATCTCCCACGGAAAGACCTAAGGCCAGAGGAGGAAAGGTGTGTTATGTCTGTAGCAATCAACAGATGCAGAACTGGCTGCTGTGACACACTCATTCAACAGGTGGTTTCTGTTTAGTCTTAGTAGCTGAAAAGAGAGCTAGAGAAAAACCAAACCATTAGCTGCTGTTTCTGTTAAAGGACAATCCATTGGAGAGAGTCCAGAGGGCGGCCACAAAGATAATCAAAGGTATGGAGTACTACTTTTATGAGAGCAGGCTGAGAGAATTGGGCTTGTTCATCCAGGAGACGAGAAGACTCCAGGGAGACCTTACTGTGGCCTTTCAGCACTTAAAGGGAGCTGGTAAGAAAGGGTGGACACAGTCTCTAACAGGGCCTGTTGCAACAGGACAAGTGGTGATGATTTTAAACTAAAAGAGGGTAGATTAACACTAGATATAAGGAATGAATATTTTACAGTTATGGTGGTGAAACACTGGGTCATGTTGTCCAGAGAGGTGGTAGAAGCCCCATCCCTGGAAACATTCAAGGTCAGGTTGGATGGTGCTCTGAGCAACCTGATTGAGTTGAAGATGTCTCTGCTCACTGCAAGAGGGTTCTAGGTGTCATTTAAAGGTCCCTTTCAACACAAACCATTCTGTGATTCCATGCTTTTAAAGCTCAGGTTTTAAAACATCTGCTCCACTCAACCCTGCATTTAAGGATAGGAACAATTGGATTTTGAGATTTGAGTTCAGATCACTCCCTCTGGAAATATTCCTAAAGATGAATGCTGTCTGCTCTTTTAAACTTGAGTTTCTATCTAAGATTTCTGAAATGTTTGTATTGTCTAGTCAAGCTTACTGTGTTAGTAATGAGATACACATACTGTTAGTTTTGCCTTTCTACCTTAACCATTCTATAAGTTATTCATGTGCATTCCTGCAAGTTGTCACCTCAGAAAAAAGTAGTCCAATTCCCGAGAGTCACAGATTTTCTATTTATTTTTTCTCTCCTGCTACAATTCAAGATATGTGGCCATCAGATTATAACAACTGCTAAAACCACAGTGGTTTTTAAATTTATCGCTCCTGTCTCAGAGAAGCATATCTCACATTCTTTTAAAGATCCTCTCAGAGGACCCTGCACTGCTATTGCCTTTGGTTGAAAACTTGCAGCTTGTTAAGTATGTTTGGAAATATAGGTCAAAGGTTTGTAATCCTTACTAAATCTGACTATCTCTAAATTCCTCTATTATGTCCCTTAGTCTGTGATAAAGCCACTAACTGTTCTTGGCTTCTGTATTAGTTTTATATTGATTTTATGTGCTGTATTGGGAGCTTATATTCTCATCTTTTTTTATATAAATGATTTTTTTTTCCTCTCTTGAAAGTTTCTGCATTTCACATGCTTTTGCTTTCAGAATATATCAAAAGAGGCAGTCTTTGGAATGTGATCCTAGGTTTTCTTTTAGGATTTTAAAATGCCTGCAGGTAGATGGTCTTTTGAGGGAGTGAAATATGATCTACATGCAAGCTGTGGTCTTATAGTTTCCATTCTCTGAATTAATCCTGCAAAGCAAGGTTTCTGCTACAAGGAACTTGAAAAAAGGATCGTGTTCTGTCCATTAGTGACTGAAGACAGATTCAAAATCTAGAAAACATTTTCAGTAAATGGAAAGTCTATTAGCATTACTTAGAATAAATAGCATAATAGGAAGACTGAGGTGGATTTCTAGCAACTACAAATTGGATGTAATTCTGGTTTAATTAGCCAAATTGGGAAAAAACTTTATATTTCTCCCCCCCCCTTCATTAATCCTGGCTTTACAGGTTCAGACTATTTACAGGTTCAGACTAGTGTGCCAGACTCTGACACACTGCTCACTGCAGGGGGGGTGGACTTGACCCTCAAAGGTCTCTTTCAACGCAAACCTTTTTATGATTCCACATTACAAAGATAATGAGATAAAGAATCAAATAACTTATTTATGTATGTATAGAGAGGTGGAGATGGCTTACATTTTGGTTTATAGTTCATATTGCTTGCTACTTCCTGACATGCTGCTTTTCAAACCAGAGGCCCCTTCCAATTTTTCATTGTGTGGTAGTATGGCTAACAGAAGAAAAAATAGAACAAAAGATTTGCATACAGTATTAAACTATTAGCATGTCACTTTGACCTGTGCAATGGGAAGTCAATGACCCAGAAAACAATTTAGTATATTCCATAAAACAGTCAATGTTTTAGATAATGCTACTGTACAAAGATAGATAAAGCCAAAACACATTTCTAAGTTCTGACTTTGACTTGAGGACATAACAGCTGAGGTCATAAGTGTAACAGCTGCTCAAAAAAATTAACAGGGAAAGACCAGAAGGGAATTCTATAATTAATTGATCTGGCTGTTTTTGTAAAGCAGTTCTCAGTCTTTCTCCTAATAATTCCAGCATTCAACCCAGTGTCTTTTCATATGAGTACAGCGTGTCTTCTGGAAGCATGGTTTGTCTTGGCTTACATGACTAAATCCAATGTATCAATTTATATCCTGAATGTCTTATTGTGCAAGCAGCCTCCCATAATTCAGGTGACTTAATGCGTTGTACAGTTAGAGGAGTAAATGAGGAAATGGACAAGGGAGTGAGTAGGAAAGTCCCCAAAATTAGGATGGTTTTATTTTTGAGGAGGAAGGCAGAAGTGGTTGATCAGAGAACAGCTCAGATTTTTGGCATCTAACTAGCAGATTAGTGAACTTTGCAAAGCTTGCTTCCCTAACAGCATCTCTTTATTGAGAAAAAATAGTTATTTAAAAACTATTATATTTAAGTACTGGTCACATCAGCTGGAGAACAGAAGTTCTAAGAAGAGGCAGTAAATGCCTTTCTTTATAAGATGGCCCTAGGAATACATCGTTCCACTTTGATCATAACAGTGTCTTTTAGTACCTCAAATGATATGCAAAGAACAGGATAGGTTGATTCAACTTAGAATGTAGAAAGTGAATGCTTGTTGATGGATATAAATCTTAAGTCTTCCTGAATAAAGGATGAAATGGATTTCTGGATTTGTCTCACCTCAGGAGAAGAACAGAAAACTTACTTTCTCTTACTGGTGTATGTTGTTAAATTCCCCCAAATGGTCTTATCCATAATTATAATTATGGTTATAATTATAGAAAATATATAAAATAAACATTATATAGTATATATTACATAATAATTTATAATAAATTATAATTATCCATAAATTACTGTAGAGGCACATAATCCATTTAATACATGAACTACTGGAGAGGCATTTACCGTTAAACTATACTGTCAGGAGATGTCAACTATGCAGACCATATACCCTTCCAAGACACATGCTTTGTCTTACCCTTGCATCTGTCAGTGTTCTCTTTATTGAAGGAGCAGCTATGATTTTGTCTGGAAATGAGGCTTCTTTTTGTTAGTCTCTGTACAAACATGCAGCTAAAGATGGACATATAACCAATGGTTTGCAGACCTTGCGTAGTACAGGAATAAGTTTTTATGGTTGAAGCCTTTTTAAAGAATAATGATTGCACAGTTTCCCCTAAACAATCTGTTCTAGCATTTTGCAGTCCTTACCACCTAGGAAGATTATCCTAAGAATTAAATTTGCTGAATCTTTTGCTCTTTATTACTAATCTAGAGCAGATAGAGAATGTTTTACTCCCTTAATTTGAAAAGTTTTCTGCATGTGTGTTTTACATAGCTGGATATATTATATTGCCTTTTAGTTTTTCTTTTTTTCTAAACTAAAAAAGTTATCCTATAATTTCTTTCCTAACAATGTAAGTTTCCTGTCTCTCTGATCATTATCTCCTTGGAGTCTTCTGGGCTGTGTCTAGTTTTTTACATTTTTCTTGAAGGTGGTGGTAACAATCATACAGAATTCTCTTTGCTGAAGACTGGAAAGATTATTTTTCATAATATACTGACAGAATACTTGTTTGTGTATCCCAACATGAAATCATAACCCAGATCTAGAGAACTACCCATATTTGACTTTTTACTGAATTCTATGCTGCTTTTCCTTATGTTTATTCAGTTTTTCACAATTGTCCTTAACTGCAGCCCTGGACTTTTACGTGTGCATAGAACCTTCTTTTTGATACCATCTTCTAATATATACTTTATTTCATCCAGCTGTTTACTAACAAAATAGTTGACTTTTTCCAAATACAGAAAAGACAGTTTAAGATTGTTTGGTTTGCAAGTACTTTGTTGATAATTATTGCTTTCCGAGTGTCTTGTTTATAGCCTGCAGCCTTATACAATGCAAAACCATGTCAAAGGCTCCCATAAAGTCAGTGTATATGGTATCTACATGATAGCCCTTGACACTTACCCTTTCACAGGAAGAAACATGTATTGCATTGAAAGCTGAAGAACATAATTACCTAAGCAGTTTCATATTCTCTTTTTTCTTTATGTCCTTGAAGTAAGATATATCATACAAACACTTGTATATTAAAATGTTTTGTTGCTTCATAATAATTTCCTCTAATTGGCAGAGGGGCAGTCCTTTCATAGACCATCAGATCTGTTTACCTGCTATTACTGGCTCATTTCTTGTTTTGTATGGAAAAAATACTGTATAAATAACTGAAAGGAAATCAGTGAAAAAATCAGTTCATTTTTTAAGTTAAAAACATTCCCTTTTAAGGGAAAAATATCAGACAATGTGTATGCATGGACTATGTTGAGTGTCATAGTTACTTCAGTTACTGTGGTTGATTAATGTATTTTCTTTGAAAAAAGCAGGCACTTCAGCAGAAAAAAAAAAATTAAGACATTGTATTATAAAGTGTGTTCTCATAATTTTTAATACCTTGTAGAGGAAGAAATTTTTTTTACTGCAAGAATGACATATAAAAAGTAACTTTTTCCAATAAAAGCTCATATTTCAAATACAGGGACTATCAATTACTTTCCATGAGCATGCAAATAATTTCTGCAACAGTGAACAAAGGTGTCCTTTACTGAGGTTTAAAGGCCACTGAGAAGCCAGAATATGCTTCTCTCCAGCAGTCATTTCTCTTTATCCTGCATATTTTTGTCAGTCCTGACAATTACTGTTTTTCTTATTTCTCTGTCTTCAGCTCTAAAGGCCACTTCTCTCTCCTATGTTAGCCATAGCCAGTCCTTCTAACAGAAGACTTTATGGACTCAGTAAGATATTTCCAAACTGTGAGTTTCTGGAGAAACTTCTGTTGTCTGGTCAGATGCCCCAGTTAACATCTTGACTGTGAGCTGGGGTGAGACACAGATGTGCCATCCTCTCCTTCTGTCCTTGTTTCTATGAAGGAAATCGAAGGCCAGAGCCTGGAGGAGATTTACTGCTGACCTTTGCTAGGTCCATGATTTGGACAACTGAAGGGCTAGATCTTGCATGTGCTTCATAGACTATATTTTCTGTATTATCCATTGATAAAATATCTATAATTTAAGCACAATGCAACACATCATGCATGCATAACTTGTCCTGTCTTGAAGCTGTTAGAAGGTATAACTCTGTAACATGGGTGGAAGAGAGATGACAGTGACAGGACGAGTGGACATGGCCAGAAGCTGTGCCAGGGGAGGTTTAGGTTGGATATTAGGAAGTACTTCCTCACAGAAAGGGTGATTAGACACTGGAATGGACTGTCCAGGGAGGTGGTGGACTCACCATCCCTGGAGGTGTTTAAGGAAAGGTTGTATGTGGTGCTTAGTGAGATGGTCTAGTTGATGTCATGGTGTTGTCATAGGCTGGTCTTGGTGATCTTGGAGGTCTATTCCAGCCCTAGAAATTCTGAGGTTCTGTGAGATGAGACAGGGCTCCGACATAGTCTCAGAGTCACAGAACCATAATTTAGAAGCTCCTGGCATTTCCAAAGAAAAGCCATCATAGGTCAAGGATTTGGTTTAAAATATATTCATGTGATATTTTTAAAATGTTAGGGTTTTTTTATTATTATTATTTACCTTCTGTTGTTTTAGTTTTTTAAAATGCATATTTTCAAGCTTTGCTCTTCAACTACAGAATATGTCTTTCTCTCTCACTTGACCCTCCCACATTATTACAGATCTCTGGGCTTTAAGGCTCTCAGGACAAGTGCCCAATTTCTGAAACTCACAATAAGACAGTGAGAACTAGCAACTGGAGAAAATCTGTATGCAGAAGGTCAGTTGTGCAGTTTGTAATGTTATGTCAAATGGCTAGGAATATGTGCTGTTTTACAAACTCTCTATATTCTGTTATACTTTAGTCATAATGTTTGTTGCTGTTGACTCATTTTGTGTCTATCGCTTGCATATGCAAGATATATAGTCTTTTATATAAGCTTTTGGGCTTTGTAATGATACAATAACTTTCATCTGTAGTCTGAATGGATCTTGTTGGTCTAATGACACAGATCCGGTGTGCTTTAGTCTGTGCTAGTTACTTGTCTGTGAAGGGAGCAAATGAAAACCTGAGAGAATGTATGGCTCTGTTTAGTCATTTTATAACTTGCAAGGTTCTGTGAGTGTATCTTAAATGCTAGAATCTATTTTCTTATCTTTCTTTTTTTTAAACAGGATAAAATATTTCTTCCCCTTATATCTTGCATGTTACCAGTTCTCTTTCTTTCCTCAGTCTCTCAATATACTGAGATCACACCATTGCAACAGCTGACTCAAGATGTCAAATTGTCTTTCCGACCTCTATAAAGGGATGTTGAGCTAAGTGATGTAGTGGCATATTGCAGCACTAAGCTAGGTTCAAAAACTAATTAGGATGCAAACAAGTGAGAATGCATAATGGTTTCATTCTAGAGCTGAGTAGAAGTTTGACTTCAGTAGAGTTGAGTAAATAGTTGCCAATGAATAATTGATTTCAATGTCACCTTTTCTGTTTATGAATTATCCACTAGCCTATTACAAATTTCACTGGTTTGTTAATTTTAGCCAAGCTGTGCATTTTTAAATGATTAGTCATTTCTTGAACTAAGTGAATATAGGCAGATAATGTGTGTGTTTCTTTTATCTGATGACTTGGGTAAATTATCAGTTCCATGAAAAGTTGCAATTTCACAAATAAGAAGTGCAAAACATATGTTTGGCTGGTATTTATGGATTTTTAGATTGTAAGCCAAGAAGATTTGATTGGAAAAAGTACTGGTAATAGAGTATTCAAGTGTTCTTGAGAAATTGTTCACAAGAAAGTAACAAACAGAAATGAGAAGGGATGTTGCATTTGACTAGAATTGGCCAAAAGTGTATTTCTACTTTTTTCTCTATACTAATTCATACCTCAAGCCATCAAAACATTCCCAGGAGTTTTCTGTTAAAGGCTTGAAAGCAGAAATATGTCATGTGAGAAGAGAATATTATAACCTTTACTTAATATACAAAACATTTTCATCAAGGCACTCCTTACATGCTCCAAAATGGGATAGCAGCTGGCTCTTCAAATGGATTAATAGGATAAGAAAGCCTGGGTAAAAGGCCTTGCTACTTTCTGTATATGCAGCATCAGGGACTAATCCTCTTCTAATCCTTGCTGCATATCAGATGCCTCTCTTTGCCTATAGGGTGTATACTAAAGGACGATTTCTTTCATCAGGAAGAAATTGGGCCACGCTGGCCCCAAAGGTGCTGACCTCTTTGCTGTATGCATTGCCAAATTCAGGCAGCCTCAGTGCTCATCACAGGGTATCACGACCCTTAATTAACATGGCAGCTGGTGCCAAATGCTGCTGCCCTATCTGCCTTCACAAAGATGTTAAGCTAAATCTGTAAGTCAGTACAGACTTTTTTATTCCACTCTTCCTTTGACTTCTAATTTATGTGTATGGATCAAACTTTTGATGCTCTTTTTTTTTCCCCCCCTTGAAAATACAGGGTCTGCGCAACTGCCTCCTTCATCAGTGATCTGATTTTAAATCAAACTGATTTTGTTTTTAGACCTGTATAACTCTGCTCATTTCAGGAAATAACTCAGTTTCACATGAGTGGGAAGGAACAGTCCTTTACATGTTTCAGAAAATGGAAGAACTGTTATTATGTTCAATACAAATGCTGTGGGTGGAATAACATTTGCTAAGTAAAGTCCTGAATTTGGAACTGAGTTAAATCACTATGCCTTATAAAATTCAATGTACTGAAATTATAAGGCACTCGGAATAATTGAGAATTTCGGGGCATGGAATATAGAGCCAGCTGTTAAATTTCTGGATGCATCCAATGAGTACAAATAACTTATGAGGCTTCTGAAACCAGTTGGTTAGGTGCTATGGTAGTTTGACTTTTTCCCTGTACTGATTTACAAACAGTATTTTTGTTACATTTAGCTGCTACTTGATAAGAAATGTTGATTGGCAGACAGCACCTCTATCTCTTTTCTCATTGTTAATGGATTTAACAAAATGAAAAATGGCCTTGTATTGGCTAACAACCTGCTCTCTAATTCTAAAGCAAGCAGTGACAAGATGCATTAGCATGTTAATAGAACTTTGCACCCTAAGGTTCTGGTTTATCAGATATTAAGAATGCATTAGTGATTCACAACCAGTGATGGACAGGATTTGTTAGCATGCTAATACTACCTGACAATATATAGCTATTGTTGTATCAAGCATAAGCCAGTTATCAGTGAAAGAATATTTTAGACATGAGCTTCTTGTTTTAGTAAGCTTTCCCTTTAACTTTGATAAAACAAATTGCAACATTTTCAAAGATGATTGATGATTTTAAGCATCTTACTGTTGAGATATTATCTTAAGATTCCTTGAAAGGGACAGATTTTTCAGAGATGCTCATGTTTAGATTGTCATCTAATATAGTGATTATATCTTAGTACATAATCTAGATGCCAAGTAATTGGTATCAGGTACCCATAATGAAGACACCTGGAAATCAGTAGCCATTTCTGATTACACCATAAGCCAATTTAACCTCTTTGTCAACTTATGCAGCTAGGGTTTGGTTTGTATTGGTTTCCAGCTCACTAGGAGCACTTCCCAACATTCTCATCTCCCGTGCCTGTCCTTCCTAATGAGCCTGTATCCTTCCGTTAGAACACTCCAGTCACAGGAGCCATCCCACCACATCTCAGTGTTGTCAGTAAGATTATAGCCCTGCAGGAGTGTGCACATCTCTAACTCCTCTTGTTTATTCCCCCTGCTACATGTGTTTGCACGTTTAATAGCTATCTTAAGTAGAAACAGGTAGATTTATTGCTGTGCCTTTGGTATTTGCTCTTTATCTTTTTTCTTTTCTCTATGCTTTTGATTCATAGTACACCTAAAGCTAGAAGCTAACATACTGTTACTTGCACAGGCATATGCTACTCTGAAATACTTTTGATAGGTATATGTTAAAGTGACAGGGGTAAGTGACAATAGAAAGTATAAGCCCTGGTGTAATTGTTGGTAAAAATACAATTTTGGATGTGAAAGCCTACTGAGAGAGCTGCAAGGAATGCTTCTGGAGCTATAGCTGATTGAACATATCTTCCAGTTATGATTTTTTTTTCTAACACTAATAACATAGCTTTCAGATTTGTTTTGTATAGATTAAAAATTTCACCTATCGTCTCCTTGGTGGTTAGGACATTTGGTTAAGATGTAGTTCAGGGCTTGTTCCAGTTCCTTCAGGCTTTGACTCAAAGCAGAGGTTTGTGCATTTGTAATGAACTCTCTTCTAATCACTCAGTGCTAAATGTAGTGAAACTCCTAGCTGCAAATAATATGATTGGTTTCAGTCTTTTCCTTTTGTTTGTACTTTGTAAATAGACCTTGGATCTCATTAATTTGTTTGCTATTCATTATTGATTGGATGTATCACAAGAACAGATTTCAATCTGTGTGAACAGTGTTTATTGGCTGCATCTTCTATTCTATATTACTGCTCTCACTGGTGTGTCAGCTTGGTCACTCCACCCTATGGGTTTGTTTTTTTCCCTTGACCTATTTTGTGGGCAAAACACGAGGCCAGTTGCTGCCTTGGGGAAGGGAAGGTAGAGGTTGTGTTGCTGTGGTATTAGAATCAATGAACTCTTGCTGAGTAGTAGGAATTACTAGACGATCTCTAAATGCAAAGCTGGGTTAAGACTCTCCAGACCACTGGCAACAAATGTGTACTGACACTGAATGTGAAATTGGCTGTTTTGCTCCTTTTCACACAGGTGGGGCTTAAATGTTGACTGAAACAAAATGCAGTGAGCTTGAAAACAGAATACAAATTATCTATTGAGTCTTGAAGGGAAGAGAGGGATTGAAGGAGTAAAGCAAGCAGGAAAAAGCACCAGAAGAGGAAAAACTACACTTGATGGAAGAAGAATCTGCACTTTCTTTCACTTCACCAAACTCTTCTTTGCAATTGCTTTCTTTTCTTTCCTCTGTTACCCTGTAGACTTGTGCCAACGCTTTTAAGGTGCTCAAGTATGTAGGTTTTGGCTGTTCAGGACTTTCTTGACAGTTGATCAATCAGCTTTTATGCTCCTGTTGCATATATGGGGCATCGTCATAAAAGATACTCTGTCTGTAATGTCACTTATAAATAAGCTAGGGAATAAAATTGAAGAGGAATTGACCAAGTTTGAGGAAACATAACCAATGCTATTCAGATTATTTTCCAGTTCAATTTGAAGCCAGTTTTGTTTTGTTTTTTTTTTTTTTTCTGTATGCAAACACTATGATTGCACCAAAGTTCTTCAACTTTAAAACAAGCAAACCAAAGTAGCTAATATCCAATCTCTCCTTTCCATGGCATTGCAGAACTGCATTAAGTATTTCAGACTGGAAACTATACAGACAGGTTTCTAGAAACTGTTGACTGATTAGATCTGTTTTGGCAGATTTGCTATCAACATTGCTACGTGAATATCCAGAGTAGCTTGAGTACTGTTGAACTTGCTTGTGCTAGCCATTTGCCTCTCACAAATAAAATAAAGAATTTACAGAAATTGGGCTGGTAGAATATCTGAGAAATAAAGTTAAACTCTAAAAACACCCATTTTTCAAGAGCAATTAATTTTTCAGCTGTTCCTTAGGTGTTTATGCTTGCCCAGAGATGGCCAATGACACTACGGTTTCTGCAGTTGAAGGAAGAATGATTATTTATTTATATAATATTATTTATATTCTACACCCAGTGTCTCCTTATCTCTAGAAAGAGGTAAATCACTACTGGCTCTATCTTGACTGTAGTGAATACTACCACTGTAGTGTCTTTGGTCCTTTGCCTTTTATTTGGGTAAGCATGTATCATTTAGGAGTGCATGAGCTAGCCCAGAAAACAGTTATCGATCATACATTATTTGTTGTGAAAAGTTCTCTTTCTTGTTACTGTTGTGTTTTCTGACATTACACAATTTCCCGATTTAAGAAGAAATAATTGTTAGGTCAAAGACGGTATGTTGGCTGATGTATCATTGTGCCAAGCAATAAATGACTAATATAAAGGTAATGGTGGTTCATGTAAGCACAAAGGAGTTGCTTGTAGCTTTGATGGTGGCCTGTCCTCCAGTATCACCTCTATATGACATTTCTGGCTCAATTTTCTGTTCTACTCTGAGTCATCAGTGACAGCCCTTTCCTTTAACTGCTTTCAGTTGCAAAAGGCATCTTGGCTAAGGAAAATAGCAATGTCAGAGGAAAAAAGATCATGAGTTATCTTGAGAAACACTTGGAAAATGCCAGCAAGGTGGAAGTATACTTTCTAAAGTCTTTGAAGATTAAGTTGTCAGTTGCTGTAAAGTAAAATAACTGTTGATTTTAAGGAGCATTGCATTGATATACCTTAGTCAGAGGTGGGCCTATGTTCTAGAAAGAAATTTTGCTCCCAGATCTCCGTAGAAAGTACTTAAGCAACCACAGTAATTCATTTAACTACACCCTTTGCAGTTTAGCAAATGTTCAGGCATGGTAAAATGGTTGTGTCCTGGTGGATGGTGTTATTTGGGGTCAAGGTGGGGAAAGGATAAATTTGAAGAATAAGAATTTCCAACAGTCACAAAACTTTATCGTCTCTGAAAGAAAACTAAATCTCTCAGTTGCTCATTCAAAGGACTAATATTCTTGAAGGATGAAGATACATGATTTTGTAATTATTTTGTGTATTTCAATGCAACTCAGCAGAACAATTATGGTGACTGGCAATATTCAGGAAAAAAAAAACCTGATGTGAAGTGGGATATTTACATATTAAACAGAAAATTCATGCTTTTTGAAAGCTCACTGTTGTCCTTTAACCCCCAGGTGGCAACTAAGCCCCACACGCTTCACCCCCCTCCCCTCCTGCAGTGAGAACTGAGAATCAGAAGGGTAAAAGTGAGAACTCATGGGTTGATATAAAGATAGTTTAAAAGGTAAAGCAAAAGCCACGTGTGCACAGGCAAAACAAAACAGGGAGTTCATTCACTGCTTCCCGACAGCAGGCAGGTGTTCAGCCATCTCCAGGAATGCAGGGCTCCATCACATGTAATGGTTACTTGGAAAGACAAAACACCAAAACTACAAACATCCCCCCACTACTTCTTCCCCCAGCTTTATATGTTGAGCATGATCCCATGTGGTATGGGATATCCCTTTGCTTGTTTGAGATCAGGTGTCCCAGCTGTGTCCCCTCCCAGCTTCTTGTGCACCCCAGCCTATTCATTGGCAGGACGGTGTAAGGAGCAGAAAAGGCCTTGACTCTATGTAAGCACTGCTCAGCAATAGCTAAAACACCCCTGTGTTATCAACACCGTTTCCAGCAGAAATCCAAAACATAGCCCCATACCAGCTACTATGAAGAAAACTTAGCCAAACCCAGCACACTGACTCAATAAAATGTGCTACATTCCTTGGTTCAGAGTGTGAGGGTCCAAAGAGTAGATGGTTTATTCTAATGTATTCTGAAAATGTTACAATTTTTGTGGAAAATGTGCTTCCTGGTAAATTGTATTAGTTGCCCCTTTTTTAAAGTTTATTGCCTATTTTTCCTATTTCACTTATTTGTTTTGGGTTACTATGCTACAGTTCCTTTTCCATTCTTTTCAAATTAGTGATTGAACCTTTGTTCTTTTGTTTGTTCTTGGCTAATACTCCAGCTGCCTATTTCCTATTGAAAAATCAGCTGCAAACTTTATGCTTTATTTATCTGTAGTTATTGCTAGGATGATTAGGTTTGTGTTAATTTTTTAAGAGTTGAAATAATTTTATTCCTTTACTGATACAGAACCTTATTTTTTTATATTGCAATAACATGTTTGTGCACAGCACTTCCATAATGTTATATATAATAACATTATATATATAATGCTATATCTTTATCTTAATAGGAACTTCTGAGTATGTAATACAAACACTCAATAATTTAAAGAATTAACATCTGTGAATCATACAAAGCTTGATATCTTTTGAGCTGTAGAGGGAATGAAGCTCTTGAGAGGGCGTTTGAAAGCCCCGTGGAGTGCTCAAGTATCAATGATTTTTTCAGTGGGAATGAGGTAATTCCCTCCTCTATTTGCAACATCTTTCCTTTTTCTTTATTGATTAGACAATCTCTCTAGCTATAGTGACATCCCAAATCAGGGGACCACACTCTTATTTGGATACACTCCTAGTAGTGAGATAATGGTCTTGTCATGAAATTGAGCCTAATATCAAAGAAATCTATGAAATAAACAGCTCACCTTTCAACATTTTCCTCTGTTCAAAACAAGACAAGAAATTAGGAAGAATTATTACATCAGAATTTGATGCAATGTAAAGGGTGAAATATAATTAATTCTTAAATTTTACTAACTTATTGCCATCTTGTTCCATTCCTCATTAGTATAAGGCTTGAAAAAATAATGAGTTTGCCACTAATTTGTACATGTTTGTGTTATTACAGCATGTCAAAATAAGGAAAGTCTCAGTATATCTGGATTTATATTTCTTTACACTTATGGGGTCTTTGCCAATAAAAGTATGAATCAAAGGTGGCCTGAGTTCATTACTGTCTTTAAGAGTCCTGACAGATTTTGGGTTTGCCCTGTTTTATTTCCTTCCTTCCCCTCCACCCTTTGCTCCTGCAACCTTTGAAAAAGAGTGGGAACTGACAGACTAGCTACAGAGGAGAAAGTAATTAAGCTAACCACCTACAGCACTGTCAAGTGAGAGATAACAAACCAAAGGGGGGGTTGAAAAAAAAGGACAAAAATAACTTTTTTCCCTTTTGATCTTTTCCTATCATAGTTCTTCTGGGCTATATATCACTCTGACAAAAGATTCTTAAATAAAATTGTCTTCAAGCATTTTATATCCATTATAAATGGTTTGTTATATAGTAGATCCTTAAAACAGAATGGATATAGTGAAGTTCCAAATTGTTTTGATGCATTGCTGAAAAGAATCTGCAGTGCCTCTTAACATATTCACTTTAGAGAGAGTGTTGATAAAGCATTCGGTGTATGGTACTGTCTTGCCATGCATTTTAAATATCTGTAAGACCTATTTAAATAATTGGGTACCTGTGCAATTAACAATAGCTGCTACATTATGCATGATTCCTGGCTACTAATAGAATCAATGCAGTGTTCCATTAGTGATTTTCAATTTGCTGCTAAGTTTTCTGTATTTGATTGATGCAGCTTGAGTTAATCTACAAAGCTGCAAAACCAAAAATAGTGTGCCTCCCATCTCAAATAAATCCCTTCACCAAGGAAAAGAACCTTTCCTTTGCAACTAGAATGAGAGTGGGCTAGACAGACCGAGCACACATGGCTCTTGGCCTGGACTGTGGCACTGGCTTCAAGTGTAGCTGCTTAACATAACTCTGGGAACATGTGGGGATAGGTGTTAGTAAATTCTTTTCAGAAATCCTGAAATGCTACCCTTATAAGATTTGCAATGGTGTTTTTACTGCAGTATTTATTTCTGGCACCTGTAGAAACTGCAGACTCCTTTCAGGCATGTCCCTGTAGCAGAGGCAGCTGGGGATTCCTGTGTGGGTCTGCTTGCAGAGCTAGGCTGTTACCCAGATATCAGACAGTGTAGCTGAAGTGTGCTGACAGATATGTAAAGGAGGAGAAGGGAGTGGAGAACACAGAAAAGAAGGAACTCTGGATAAAATGTCTATCAGTGTTATCTAGAACAGGGACTTTTCAAAATGAGCATTGCAGAAGCCTCTTCCCCCTTGGAAAACTGGCTGGTTATTGATGGTTTCTGAAGCAGTATCTCTGTCAGCAATTGAACATCAACCCTCTTGTGTCCACCCTTGGGGAAAAAGGATTCTTGTCTGCCTTTAAGAAGCTTGGTTACTATTCAGTACATATGATAAATCTCAATTTAGCATGGTGGTGATATATGATCTTTCACTAACAGTTATAGCCCAGAGAATTTATACTGAATAGCTGTTGCTCAAAGTCAGGTTTTAATTCTGTGGTCAAGCTCTTTTGCACAGCCAAATTTGTTTTTTTTTTTGTCAGCTGTGTTGTCATAGCATTTAGGAGCATGGAACTGATACCTCCATTAACATCGCATGTTTAGTGTAGCAAAGCAATCTCTGCTGAGGAAATGAGTGCTGGTATGCAAAGTACAGAATTCTTCAAGCCTGAAATTCTCATGGCATGAATCAAAGGTTGCAGCTACATCTAAACCACCAAGATGAGAATGTTTCCTCTGGAGCAAGACGTGGTCTAAAACCACTAAGTGGCCTGCTGCTAAAGCTGTTAGGCAGTAAGGTCAACTGCTGAGAGAGTAGCCTGGGACCATTTCTGTGTTATTACAGAAATGTTACCAGTATATTTCTTCCACCCACATGCAAAACTGCAATATCTATCTCATTAATTTCATCTTTTTTATAATATAGTGGAAGATTAAGGCATATGGTAGTGAAATACCCAATTGTTCTACACGTTTTTCTTCTTTGGCTGGGTATTCAGTGTAATTTGCAATGTGTGTGTAGTTCCATAGAAGTAGTTTTTTCCTCTGTGTCTTCTGAGTTTACTGAACTTATGTTTGTTTGCTGGTTGCACAGACTGGATAGTGCTTGTTGTACCCTGATTTATCATTTTCTGTTTCTGCCACTGGTGGCTTAGTTATGGTTTCCTGTATTGTCAGATCTTATTCAAGCTGTAAATACTCTTAAGCACAAGTTCATTGTGTAATGATATTCAAGGACCTAATTTTTAATTGTTTCATTTCCCATACTTCTAAACTTATATATGAGTATTACCTCCTTTAAAGCAGCATTGTATTGTGTGGTTGTTACCTGACTTCTGTCTACACTGGAAAAATTTATTGTATTTGGCTATATCATTGGACAGAAAAAGTTCTTTAATGCCGGAATTGCCATCTCTAATTTCTCTTCAGAAAATGCAAAGAAAATATACAGAAAACACGTTCTGATCTATCATGTATAAATAAAGAGAATATTTTTTTTCTAAGCAATTTTTTTGGTATTGCAAGTACAGACCAGAACCACCTCACCCAAGTGTTTTAAAAGAAGCAGAGATTTGCTTGGCTTTTGTAGACTTGTATAGAAGGGAGTTCAGGCTGGCAGAGATGTTCTTCTCACTACCTTATTGGTCAATTCAGTGGAAATGGATAAGTACAATTGAAAGAATTTTTTTTGGTGCAAATCTGGGCTCTTCAACTGACCTGCCAAAACTGTCAATTGAAACATACCATAAGATAGCAGATAACAACATTAGCAGGCATGCGATATGAAAGAAATGCCACCTACTTTGTACAATCCCTGAAGGTGATGCTGGGAAGCCCATTTATAATGCAGAGGTTAAACAATAAGGCAAATGCTGGTGAGTGCAAGAACAGAATCTGCATTTGGCAGGGTGGTCAAGATTTGCTGTTCAGCTGTGAGTCCTTTAGAGACACAGTACAGCAGCCCACTGGCTGGACTAGCTCTTGTGATGTTTGTGTTGAGAGAGAGAGAAATGGTGTGATATTACTGTCCAGGAGATTGATGCCAGGGAGAAGAGGGGCATTTTCATACCTGCAAGCTGCAGAACAGAGATAGTGTTCTGGGTAGCACTGACTACTGCTGGGAAGCAGCGAGAGAGAATCTGACAATTTAGAGCTTCTGCATCTGGAAGATCCCAAATCTTGGACAGTGGTGGAGAAAACCCTGTTCTATCTATTTCTTGAAACTTGATGGTCCTAAAAGGCTGAGGCACTGCTTGGCATGACACATGAGCATATCCTTGGACATGGGTTCATGAAAAGCAATATAGGTATACCTATAAAGAGACCACCTTTACAAGCTGATAGAATAGCCCCAAGCAGAAACCTTATAAGATGGTGTCACTCACAGTATGACGTTATATTGCAAGAATATTCTTCACCCTCAAATGAAATATACAATAGCTCTGGTTTCAGTATGAGGCCATCTTTAAGGATGTGAGTATCCAAAATCAAGCGATAAAAATGTTTAATTAAATACAAAATATGATCTTAGGGAAAGGGCTAGGAGATTATTAATGATCCATATATATGTATATTTTCTCTGATCACTCTTTATAATTTGAAGCAATACTTAGAGAGCCAAATGGCTTCCAGTGAAAAAGACAGGTAAGTGGCTATTGTCCCTGCAGGCATCTATTTCACATAAAACTGCAGCACAGGCACAGCAAGTGGACATGATCCTTGTGATGAGAGCAAGGGCAATGGTTCTGTTCAGTGTTGTTGATGCCAGGAATACATCAGGCAGCTGCTGCTCACCTGCAGATCAAATGTATATACAGTATGTATTGTACACCTGGAACATAATGAACTTAGGAGATGTGCTGACTGATGATGACTCACCCTCACAGTAAATTCCTCTTGTTCAGAAAGCACCGAAGGTCTCTTCTGAGTTCATCACTTGTCAGCTTGCCATGTAAAATAAGCCTGTGTTGTACAGGATGGTCCTGGTTCACAGCATGGGCTACACAAGATGTGTGCACCTATTTGTGTGCAGGACTTGCTGGGACTGAGACACTGCAGTCCAGCTCCTTCTGCTCTCTTTCTACACCAATCTAGTAGAATGCCCATCTGCCATGTAATTTTCCCTACACAAATTATTTAAGGAATTTTGATTAGCTTAAAAGTTATACACTTCAGCAAAGCAAACGTGCTTTCACACTTGTGAAAGTAATTAGCATATAATAGATTACAAATCTTGGCAACATAGTTTGTTTCATTGTGACTAACAGATTCTTTATGTGCTGATGAGTTTTATAAACCTTACAACTTTTGTGTGACATTAACTTAAACATTCAGAGTGTTGTGTTAGAGAAACGGGTTGGTTCATTGGAAAATATTTGCTCCCTATCTAGTAATCCTCTTAAAAAAATAAGTGAAGAGGAATTGTTTAATGGAATAAAGAATTAATTGTAAATTATGTAAATTTAATGGAAGATACTGAAAGTCTTTACAATGAAAAGATCAGTAGAAGACATTGTTAAAAGCAAACTGTATGAGGGAGGCTGTCTTGCAGACAGAGCATCAAAATTATATCTAGTTCTTTCTAAAGCAAAAACATAAAACCAAACAATAACCCCAAAAGTCTGCAAAAAATATTTAATCATATTGAAATATTCTGTTTTATTTTTCAGAACATCATTTATAGATTACAAGACAAATGATTATAAAGCCAGGCAGTGTTTCACACTGCATCCCTGCTGCTGGGTAGTGATGTTGCTTAGCAACACTTGAACATGAAGCATCCTCCTGGATTAACTTGTGCAGTGTGTTTAGTGCAGGTTATAATGTGCAGCCAGGAAGATGCATACTGCACTCATGAGCCATCTCTTAGCTCTTTCCTTGAAATCTCACTTTCTGCTTAAATAGGTATTTTGATTTATTGTTTTATTTAGCTACTCCTCCATGCTAGATACTTCTGTAATTTCATATACACAAGGAACCCTTGAAGTAGAACATAGTCAGTGAAGTTTTGAAGCTACAGAGGTAATAGTCTATGTTTTCTAAAAGCTGTACTACTACTTTATATGATATTTGCAAATATAGCTACTCAGTAAGGCAAAATCTGACATTTCCATTCTCTGCTTATGCCACCCACACCACACATGTATTAGCTGGTTTAGTGAAGTAAAAGTTTATAGTCTTCTACAGCAGTAAAGGTGAAGAGGAAAGTGCTTGGCTTTAGTACCTAAGTACTAGTACTTAGTTCAATTCAATAGCAGTTTGTGCTTGTAATTTATACCTCTGCAATATGAACATGAAAAGCTACTATTCTGACTTCATGGCACTTTCTACCTGTTTTTGTAATTTATACCATTTCAAAGTGTCTGCTGAATGCTATCAAACCAGAAGTCAATTTTTATGTCCATTTTGCAGAGCTATAAATTTCAACAAAAATTGCAGGACAATGCTGGATTGGACTTGATGTATCTTTAAAGATTTATATGAAACAAACTCTAATTTAGATCAGCCCTGAAGTCTGTAATCAGACAAAACTCCTACCAAAGTTATGGTCACATGAGAACTGTAGAGTCCAGCTTCCATTATGTGCCAGATGCTTTGGAAGTTTTAGTGCCAGTCTGCATAGATGACTTGCACAGATCTACTCCAGACTTACTGGCTGTAATAAAAAATTAAATGTAAAACTGGGCTGATTGTCTGAGAGAGGTCTGTTCTAGATGTCTAGCCATAAACACAGAATATCTAAAACAGAACTCTCAAATGTCTTCCTTAAATGTGCACTACTTCCTGCTTTCTCACTCACTGTAGGTATAAAAAGTCTAATTGTCATGTAGATTCATTATTTGAGCCTGATTTCTCTCTTCATTCCTTTGTCTCATATCTAAGTGGTTTATCTCTGAAATACAGAGGTATTTCAACTTTTATGCCATCCATCCGATAACTCTTGTCCAAAATATGTATGTTTTGAGTATTGCAGTGCCTCTTTTCAGGCTTGACAGATGCAAGCTTGTCCTCTTCCATCCACTCAAAATTATTGCACAGGTCATCTTTTCACAACCCTTCAATGACTCTGCCTCTGTGTGTTAGATCATTCTCTCCATAGTGACTCTTACCTCATGGTTACTCTTGAATTGTTAACTTCCAGCTCCATTTAACTGCTGCATAATGATTCCTCTAAGATGTATTTTAGGTTAGAACAGGAACCCTAGCAACTGTGAAGTTCCTAAACTTGTCAGACTGGCTCATTCATATTAGGGCTGCTCAAAAAACAAGTAATCCTGTGGTGGTTCTCTCTGTTTTCAAAGCTGACACCAAGGAACAAAGCAAAGGTGCTTTGCTATGCAGTGTAGGTGGTAGTATAGGAATGCCTGCTCATGTTTCTCTGTTGCTCTCAATTTAGAAACTTACTGTTAAGTGCTTCTATATCTTGATGATTTCTGACCCGATGACTAAAGGATTGCACCATCTGACATTTGAGAGAAGGCTGACACGTGAGGAGAGAGTTGGGATTGTTTAGCCTTGAGAAAAGAAGGCTTTGAGAGGATCCTATAAATTTATATAAATATTTTCCTCATTGGTATCCAGCTAAAGGACAAGGTCTCAGAAACTGTAAGAAGTATACCAGGTTAGCTTTTAATGTGCTGTAAAGTACCTCAACTATAGTATAATGAGTTTTTCAATGCTATATGTCTTGTATTTATTTGTATGCTACACTGCATGAAATGGATGAAATGTTGTTTCTAAGCCTGGGAAATTTGTTTTTTAAAGCCTAGGGGAAGATGCTTTTCATATCTGTTTTTCCAAGAAGCCTCATTGAGAAAAGATGCAGTGTGATTTAGTTTTGGAAGTTTAGTTATTAAAACAAAAGTTGACTAATGTGTTTTAGATATGTGTATAGATTTTACTAAAATTATTGGGTAAGAAACCTGCAACTGCACTGAAAAGATTTTGAAAATATGAATGTAATTTTTCTTGTGTGACATCTTGAAACCAATTGTACTCCAACAATATTGTTAGCTGGAAGCCTAGGCATCTTTAGAAGGATTTTGATTAATTTGATTTAGTCCTTCTACATATTGAAACCGTTCAGGTTTATTTTCTAAATGAATGATATATTTTTACACTTTATTATATAATATATAATCACTAAAGCTTCTACTTTCTTGGAGGAAATTTCAGTTTACACTTACAGAAGCTAAGATAACGGTCATATAAAGTACTTCCTCTATTAGGCCTACATTTTTAGCAGGTCCAGAGAAGGGCCACGAAAATGATTAGAGGGCTGGAGCACATCTTCTACGAGGGCAGGCTGAATTGGGGTTCAGCCTGGAGAAGAGAAGGCTCCGGGAAGCCCTAAGCAACATCATTATCCAGTGGCCTTTCAGTACCTGAAAGGGACTTATAAGAAAGCTGTGGAAAAAGTGTTTACAAGGGCATGTGTAGTGATACGATGAGGTGCAATGGTTTTAAATTAGAGAAAGGTAGATTTAGATTGGATGTTAGGAAGCTCTTTATTATGAGGGTGGTGGAACACTTGATGATTTCCTAGGGAGGCAGTGGAGGTCCCATCCCTGGAGATGTTCAAGGTCAGGCTTGATGGGGCTCTGAGCAACTTGCTCTAGTTGAGCATGTCCCTGCTCTCAGCAGGGGGATTGGACTAGATGACCTTTAGAAGAGGTCCTTTCCAACTCGAGCCATTCTATAATCCTCAGTTTCAGCAGCATTACTCACCAAATGACACTGCAAAGATACTGTAACATGATTGCTGAACATAAGGGTAAAAGTAAGCTGTGGATTAAATACTTTGAGAGAAACTGGGCTTCTAGGTACTCCTCTGAGACCTGCCAATTTCAAAGAGTAATTGTTGCAGTCTGATACTTCCAATAACATAAATCCATGGAATGGGTATATTGAATTTTTCATGGAACCTTGATAAATTGTTAACTCTGTCTGCGAGCTCATAAAACAAAGAAACCCACAAAAAAAAAACCCCAACCCAAATCTGAAATTAAAGATAATCCTACAAATACACTGTCATAGGCTTTGGTTACTTGTGTGAAGACAGCTAGGCTTGTAAGCATTAGCAGAATTAGTCTTGAGTTTATAAATCTAACCTGCCTTTCAGAGGATTTATGGTTTCAAATTCACATAACATTACCATTTCTGATGACTCTTGATTATACAATAAGTGAAAAAATGGCTCAGACTGGCAATTGTTCAACTGATGTGCATTGTGTATTATGCTCAAAGGACGAGTTTCTGAAAACCCTCAGCGGTGGCCTGTCTTTACTCCTATTGAAGCCAGTGGGTGCTTTGACATTCATTTCAATAGAACATCTGGGTAAATACTACATACTTCTAAGACTCTGATTCTGTTTAGACATTAATATCAGAATTCTGCAGTTTCTATTACCATACGCTATCATATTCAGAAATGAGGCAATTTTAATCACGAACAGAAGATAGGCAGAATGTCAGTGAGCATCCTAGTAGATTCAGATCCAAATAATAGTTCTGCTAGAGAAATAGCACCTCCAAGGTCTTCTGTGAAAGTATGCTATATAATTAAAAGTAAAAAAAAAAAAAAAATCAATCCGCTGAGATCAAAAGCAGGTTGCTAAAGCTGGAATGAAAATAGAATACAGAGTTATAGTGGACAGTAATAAGATGAGGCAAATTGCAATTAAAAATGATTTATATTTATTGCAGTTTCTCTGCATGAATGTTAATATTCTTTTCATTTGACCTACAGAGCTACAAAGATGATGAAGGGACTGGAACATCTCTCTTATGAGGAAAGGCTGAGAGACCTGAAGCTGTTTAGCTTTTAGAAAAGAGAAGATGGGGAGGGGATCTTAGTAACATTTACAAATATCTGAAGGGTGGGTGTCAAGCAGAAGGAGCTAGTCTCTTTTCAGTTGTGCCCTGTGATAGGATGAGAGGTAATGGTGGCAAGGTAAAACAGAGGAAGTTCCACCTCAGCATGAGGAAAAACTTCTTCACTGTGAGAGTGACAGAGCACTGGAACAGGCTGCCCAGAGAGGTTGTGGAGTCTCCTT
>JANIJG010023793.1:96612-107842 GCA_024611175.1 Megaceryle torquata | reverse complement strand
GGAAATCTTTCATTTCTCATTCTGCCTTTTTCCTTACGTGACATTAAATGAAGATGTTTGTACCTCTCCCTTTGTGTATAATGCTGAGGAAAGCTGAATTTTGTGTACCTTTTTATGTATTGTTGGATAGACACTATTTTATATATATATATAAAAATTGCAGAACTATTCTGTTGTAGCTTTTGACAACCTCATTAGTTTGTTACCAGTGGCAATTCATTACAAACCTCACAAGAAAAACAGCCCAAAGATCTCTGTGTTGGTACACTACTGAGAGACAGGGAAAGTAACTATGAAGAAACTAAGCTCCTTGTTGGTTATGTTATCTTAGTAGGAATTAAAGAGAATGGAAAAGGTTATATAGGAATCTGAAGAACATACGCATCTTCTGTTCATCCTAGTTTTATACATAATTTTTTAATGAGTGCAGAATCTTGTAGTCTGCGAGAACAGTATTTCACTATGGACACAAGTTTGCTTTGTAACTTCTCCTGTTTGTGGGGAAAGAGAAACAAGACTTGAGCTATGTCTTTTAACAGTGTCACTGTTTTAAAAGCCAGCCCTTGAGGATATCTTGTCAGTATGATGAACAAGAGTGTAGAAAACAAGCATGTGCTAATCAAACAGGAGTGTGAGGTGGAAAACTGTTTAATTTTGCCAGAAATTGTAAGCAAAATGTCCAGTTAGGGCTTACTGGATTGAAAATCTGAGGAGGGATAAAACCTTAACTGCTGTGCCAAAGTGTTTTACCTGAGTTGAGCGGTCTGACGCTTTTTTGTGACAATTTAGCCTGATACTTGCAGTGTGTTTGCAGGAGCATGAAGGAGGAGGTTACAGAACCAAATTTTAATCTTTCAAGGCTAAGTGCCCTCTGGTCAGTGCAGAGAGATACTCCAAATTCTGCAAGTTAGCCTCTGTAGAGAATAGTGGAGGACAAGCTTCTCCTTACCTCTCTGCTCCATCATTTCCTCCCTCCCCTGGATAACAGATGAAGCTTAAGGAGGTTAGCTTGCTTAGTCTAAAGCAGAGCATGGCAAATGATGCCCAGAATATCACACTGACAGAACTGGGGGGAAAGAAACCATATGAAATCTCCATAATTAGTCATGAAAAAGGTGTACCAATAATAAAGGATTCGTGCTTGCAAGTCTGATGGCTGCTTTCAGCCCTAATGTGTGAAAGATAATTTGCAGAAGCTAATTTTCTGGCTCCTTTTCCAAAAAGGCTCATAAAAGCACCAATTGGTTTTGCTGGTAATCTGTCAAACTGCAACTGGACTGAAATCATTACTTTATTTCACACAGGCTATCAAATATTTTTCTCCACATTAATTCTCAGCCACCAGTGAGTCTGGTTACATCTGAATCACTGACCTGGAAAAGCTCTGAAATTCACTGCCAATTCCCCAGAGCCATCCAGATTCCCAGTGAGAGACAACTGCATGGGAGACCAATTAAAATAGCATCTGTGAATTAAATAAATCTGTAAAAAGAATCTATTTTCCTTGCACCAAGAAGCAATGTACATGGAAATTAGCAGAGCATTTTCTAAATAAATGCCTGATGAACAAATAAGCCTCCTGGGGAGGGAGGGGAGGAGTTAAGCTTTATCCTGTAAGCTTGGAATAATGAAAGAGAAATGATGTCCAACAGCGCTTCACGCAGGTAGGAGCCCTGTGCATGAGCACAGTTTCTGCTTCTGCCTTCTGTGTCACTGCAGCTGTAACGCTGCCACTGTAGATGAAGAACAGGCCTCAGCAGTACAGATCAAAGGGAAATTTTCCATTAACACTCTTTTCTCCTCCTTTACAACCTTTGTTGCAAGTTGGCAGCAGTAGAAATGGGAATGGGCAGGGACTGGCTATGTCTTGATGCGGTGAAGAAATGCGGTTTGTGTGAGGCTCTCAAGGCAGAAGGGGATTGCAGATTCATAAGCGGAAGGTGCTTCTAGCCCCTGTGGAACCAGGGGTACTTTATAATTTGCTGTCAGTCTTCAAAAATACAACTGATTGGGGAACACTGAGGGAGTTGTTTCACTGAAATTCTATCCAAAGCAAAATGCATTGCTGAGGTATCAGAACAGGTTGCCCAGGGAAGTTGTGGATGCTCCATCACTGGAAGTGTTCAAGACCAGGTTAGCTGGGGCTTGGAGTAACCTGGTCTAGTGGGAGGTGCCCCTGCCTGTGGCAGGGGGGGTTGGAACTCTATGATCCTTAAGGTCCTTTTCAATTTGGGGGAGACATTTTTGGAAACCCTTATTTATTTGTGTTTTTCCAAATTAAATATTTTTATTTGTGTAATGCTTATAATTTTATTCTTGATGTTGCCATTTGTTCTAATTTGTCATTTTTGTGACAAAGTTTCATATCAACTGGGACTTTTTTTTTATATAGCGAAAGAAAAAAAGTCAGAACAACCACAATGTCTAAAAAACTAAAAGAACTTTTTAAAATATGCCATTTAGATACTCCTGATATAATTTTTGTGTTTTCCTCTCCAATTTTGACTGAAGCCACATTCAAAATCTCTGTATCTTTTGAAGAACAAAAAATCCTGTTTCCCACACAGCACTAGAGATTTTATCATTACTTCCAGTCAGAAGAATGATTAATGGTGTCACTACTGTTTGATAGTAGACTAGGAGGTATTAACCTCCAGTATTAAATCAAAATTGTACAGACAGCTTAGGATACACAGAGTTCTTCTGTTTCTTTTTCTTGCAGTGATGCCTTTTCATTGCTCCTTAGATTGAGAACTTCTATGCATTTCCTAATTTTCATGCAAACTCATAAATGCACGGTTTTGATAATTTAGCATAATTTTTGCTCTCTCACGTTTATTATAAATAGCCTTGGGTTTAATAGGTGTGGTCGACTGTTTGTATCCTAGGGGTAGGTTTTAAGTATTTTCTACCCAGAATTGATTGGCACGGGGGAAAGAAAAAAAAAAAAAAAAGAGCTTTGATACAAAAAACTAAGCCTGCCTGTATAGCAATTTTACTTTTTATGAACTAAAACAGGACTAGTTTTCTACAGTTAAGTTGCACCATTTGGATTTTTTTGTTTTGTTTTTGGTTTGGGTTTTTTTTTTTTTTGGGGTAGCTTATATTGGTAATAATACAGGGAGAGCAAATGCTCAATATATCAAAGAATAAACTTGGCATATTCTGATGCCAAGCAGCAGGTTTGGAAATGGACAGTTTATAATGACTGGGAAGACAGTTGGTGAACGCAGGTGTTTCTGAAGTTCCTGCCTCTCTATAGTTACTTGTCTTGCAACAGGCAGTTGCCAGTAAGTCCATTTTGATGATGCTCGTTGTGACATCTAGTTTTCTTCCCTGCTTTCTTGCCATTTGCCAAAGATGCTTAGCCACTGCTTGCCAAGAGAGAGCAACCCCCTGCAATATGGCCATGTGCATGACCCACCTAGAGCTAAGGCCCAAGCAGGTCTGTAGCAGATTGTCCTGTTGCTTTTTGGGACCTCTAGAGCCTGCTGGGTGACAGATTTTCTAGAAGTTTGTCAGTGAACAGATTTGTAACCTACAAAAGTACAGACTGCTTCATGCATGTCAGGTTACTGAATGTCAGGTTTTTCGCTAGACAAGATAAAGAATAAATTAATAGGTTTACCTTAAAAGCTGCAAATGTGGAAAAGATTATTTTTAAAACAACTATATGCATGGATTTTAATTTTAGATTGCAACTGCTCTAGAGGCTCTTTTGGTTTAAGCAGCTAATTGTGCTCTACAGATCTCCTGGTTTTATTGCTAAGGACAGAATTGGAAAGTTCCAAGACATGGCACGGGCAACCTGTCCCCTCCTGCTTAATTAACCCTTCTTCCCCATTGTTGGATACTGTTTCTGCTGGTATTATTTGTCAGAAAATGTCATTGAATCTTACAGATGCTGCTACATACTTAGACTATCATGTGATCATTAATTTGCTAATGCTTGTCCCTCTGGCACAATGTAATTTTATCTCTATTGCATTGCTGCCACAGCCCTGACTCCATAATTCCACCAAGCTCTTTATGGTGCTCTTTAGCAAGTTCTTAACTTTAACAGACTCTGGGTTTTTTGGTTTGGGTTTTTGTAGGGGGTTTTTTTGTGGGTTGTTGTTGGTTTTTGGTTTTTTTTGTTGGTTTGGTGGTTTTTTTTGTTGTTGTTGTTTAATATGCATCAGAAACCAAAATTTTGGCACTTATTTAAGTTCTGCACTCTTGGAAAACCTTTGGTCAAGTTGAGCATCCCAAGCTTCTCACAGCCTGGCAGTGCTGTAGTGCTCTCTAAAGGTGTATGTTGGACTCTAAAGGCTAGCGGTGGAGATGCAGTGCACTGTTGTGTTGCTCCCACGGACCTGGATGCATGAACTTGCCACCTTCTGTGTGATATATCCTATCTCTTTCATACCATCCACCTTGGATGGCATTGTTCATGAAAATTACAAAAATTGGATGCTTTTTTGGCAGATGATGAGGCTTCTGACACAGTCAGGGTTAAATAGAGGAGCAAAACTTTAAAAGAAGTTCTCCGCTTGCTGCAGATGTGGCTTGGGTTTGAATTGCTACAACCCCGTGACTCCAGTGAGTTCTGCATCAGGACCTTTATTGGTTTCCTTGTGTATATATACATGGATAATACTAGTATCAGCTTCTTGATTGTTCTGAATTTTTTCCACAAGTTGCAAAGGACTGGAAATGTTCCAGGGCCTTCCAGCAAACAGTAACACATTTAACCAACCTCTTACTTGAACAGATTGTATCTCTGGAGTTTATTTGCTTTTTTGCAGACATACTCTCAATTCTTTCCAGGTCTTATTAGCTATCATTTGAGAAAAGTGTGCGGGGAAGAAACATTTTTTTATTAGATATATTGATCTTTTACCTTAATCTTTGCTGCTCAGATATAGCTATGTCTTGCATAAGCCTTGATGGTCACTGAAGATTTGTGGAGCCTGAAAGGATTAACTCTGAATTCAAGCTCCTGATATTTTTTTTTTTTCATTTTCTTCTCATTTAGGTTTTACTTTATTATTCAATGTGTGAACTAAAACTATCTGTTTCAAACAGTTTCTTAAAAGCAAATGTATAGAAGTATATCTACTATACTATTTACACAGGGGTGAAATCATATTAACATTAATACTCCATAAGCAAAACCATATCCTCAGGTACTCACTGGTCAGGTTCTGACTAATATCAATAGAGGAAGTAAGCCCACAACTCAGTTGACCACAGAGAGCAGAGGATTTTTGACTGGAATGCTCCTCTGGCTGCTTCTTTCTGATTGCTTAGACTTAGATGAAGCAGCCTTAAAAACCTGTTCCCAACTATTCTGAGTTCAAATGTTCCTTGCTTTCCTGTCCCAACATGACCCTAAATAAGCTTAGATAATTAATCCTATATGACCCTAAATAAGCTTAGATAATTAATCCTATATGACCCTAAATAAGCTTTTGGGTTACATGACTAAGATGATGATGGCAAGAGTACAGCCAGACACAGTGAAAGTATGTTAAACCCTCAGATAACAAATACATTATGAGAGCCTGACTAGAATGACCAATTCCATGACGCTTCCCATTTTTGGCCTTCTAACTCAGATTTAACTGAACACCCATACCCATGAACACACATTGCACTTGGCACCTGATCACCATCAACTGCTGCTACCTTCTAGCACTACTTGCAGCTTACCTGGATGAATGTAAACTCAGTCACCTCCATCCATCCTGTGATACTGTTATGATACTATAATGCTTATGCTATTACACTAGAGTGGTCTTGAGTACTTTTATTTATTTATTTATTTTTATCCTGAGTGCAGTGCTGCTCCAATTTCCTCTCTGAAATCCTCACTGAAAATCCTGTATGCTGAACAGGGAAGGATACAACCCTAACTAACCCCTGCCAGAAAAAGAATAACAGGAATAACAGCCCAAAAGGAATGAAAGCTAAGCTACAACTAAGAAGTCTTTGCTCTTCTAGTCACCTGGACAGTGTTTCCAAAGACTACAAGTCTTTGTGAGATCTGCAATCAACATGGCCATGGATTTAGAATAGAATCTAAGCTTCAGGAAAAGTAAAAAAATAAAAGATATGATCTGTCACAATCTTTACTGCCATTCTTCCCTAGATATTAGGTTCCTGGGCATTAATCAAACTGTATCAAGCAAAATGCATTATAAGTGACTTGCTGAGCTATAGCTATACTTCACTGTTTACCATAAGAGTCAGCACTATGCTTCCAGAAGGCAGCACCAATTATTGTCCAGCAGAAAATATAATACAGATACTATATTGATCTTCAAAAGGCAGAAAGGATAAGGCTTTTATTTTGATGTATTAAAAATGCACATTCTTACAGAAACTCCATGCCAAATAAAAGCCTCACTTAGCAGAAAATGGCCATGTTGCTTGGGCCTTTCTCACTTCTGGCTGGTCTGAGGTGATTTCATGGTAGCTGTAATTATCAAAGTGGTGACCAGAAAAAATACTCTTTAGCTAGAGCCATTCACCTGTAAAAGCCATCAGCAAGAAGCGTCCATAGGTCTTGATTTATTTCCGAACTCAGACCCTCTGGAGGGGCAACTGCATGGTCTAAAGTCCTCAGGTGCCACTGGTTGTAGAGTTTTATCAAGTATTATGTTCATAGTTCTTTAAGGTAGTGTGCATCCTAGTGTAGGAGAAAACTATTGATGGTTCTGAAGTGAATGAAAACTGTGTCCTTCAGAAAGGAGAAGGACACTTACTGGTGTGGATGCTCCTCAAAAAGGCATGAGAACTTCTGCCCTGTGGTGTCACAGCAGGATTTAGGATTAGTCCATCTCTCGTCTGACTGTTGAGAAACGGAGGAACATGGGTATCCATACTGGTATTATTAAAAAGGTGATTCCCCCTGTACCTGCATTAACATTCTAGTACAACTGTTCTTGTGTTTACTGTTTATTAGCATTATCTATGATCGCTTGAATAGTTCTCTTGAATATGCATCCACTCTTTTACAGCTTTCTTGTAGTAGTGGCACTATTACAGACCCTTTTATGTGTTTAGGAATTTAAACAAATGTGACTGGTGTGAATGAACTTTCCAATTTAGCAGAAGCCTTGTAAGTTTGGCTTTTCAGTTCTCATTGGCTTGTACAGTGAAGGAGTTTGGTTTCAGATGGCCTGTGTTGGACACAATGGCCCAGCTATGGTTGTAATAGTCCTTTTTTATATAGAGAAGTAGGTTAAGATATGCACTTGTTGATGGGACAGCTATGGGGCTTGATTAATTAGTTTCCATATCATCATCTCCCTCCTTCCAGGAATAAATTTGACAATGTAAGTTAAAACACCCCAAAATAACAGAGGAAACACTGAAAAATTTCGGGAAAGAGAGAATCTTTTGCTCTCAAAACTTGTGTACGTGTGAAGTGGACTGTTGTAAGAAGTGTATATACCAATTAAGAAATATGGAAATGTTTTACTGCCTGAAGAAAAATGTCTTTAATTAGCATTTTCCTCCAGTATGTTTTGAAAAGGGCAGACGTGAATATTCCAAAAGATTCGTAGAGCGAAGTGCCTAGAGCCCTGACATGTTTAGAACTGATACTATAATCACATACAAGTTAATCTCTTTCATTCCAAGTTATCGTTAAGGGATGTTATGCTTGTAAAGCCAGCAAAGTATTTGCCTGCTGTAGCCTGGGGAGAGGGTGGGGGTAAAAAAATCATATGCATATATTTTTATATTATTAAATTTATATGAAAGAAACACAGAAAAGACTTAGCAGGAACAATAAGAAGCCAACAGAAATCTAGATGTGGTAAAAGATACTAATACCTGTTTGCCAGAGGCTGGAGTTACAGTAATGAATGTGGATATCTTAGCAGCTGTTAGAAAATTCCAAATTCGATGCTATGCATTCCTGTTGAAATAGTTGGAAGATAAAGCTTTGTTAGCTAATAACACTTTTAATCTTTGTGGTTCCTTGTTAGTTTGGGACTTCCAGTAAGTCATTGCTCTTCTCTAATTCTGCTTTTTAACATGTTTTTTCTCTAATTAAAATCTCTGCATGATTTACAGCTTGTTCCTCATCAGCTTGTACTCAGAACTGGCATAAAAACCAGTTGATTTGTTTTTCTGACAAAAAGGAAAGACAAAAATACATAAAGCTTCCTTAATATCCTTTGGTATGAGCAGCTTTCTAAGTAAAACAACCCTACTGAATCTAGAAACAGTATTAATACTGTCTTAGTGATTTGATGGCTCTGCATCTCAACCCCTTAGTTGCCCTCCTAAGCACTTTACCTTGAAGGCTTAATTTCCATGTGCATCTGGCAGCATTAACTTGAAAAACCTTAAAATCTTTCTTGCAAAATTATGTTTGTGTGATTGCACCAGTCACCAGAAAACCTGCCTCCCATTTGCTTCACTCCATTTCTTCTCCACACATTTGTGGTAGTTTTGAGTAGCAAAAAAACCCTTTCTATCCAGGACACGGCCTAATACAGAGGTCTGCATCCGTGCTCTGAAATGACGTGTTCTTGTAACAGAAAAATGTACAACTAGGTAGAACTGAATATATATGAATACACATAGAAATGCCCTGCTTTCCAACACAAAGGCATTTCATCTATTTGCCTTCTTTAATAGAAATGCTGTGTCTAGGCAAGATAATTTTTTGTGTTTGTTTGTTTAACTTCTGGCTGTTGCCAGGGATTTTTCTCAATACCCATTATGTTTGTGCGAAGAATGTATAATATTTCTTTTTGCATTAGGCTGTTCAATTACAGCAGGCACACAACAGCAATGCAGGATAACAGTAAAGAGATTTTTAGTGTGGGTAAAATATACAAAAAGAAATATTATTTTTCTTTTTAGCAGCCTTTTATTACACTAGAAGTTTCCTCTGGGGAATATAGACAACGGAGATGCACACGGTCTATTGCAATGTGTATTAGTTGGTTTGGTTCATCGTTCATTTTTAACTGGCTATGGATGCAAATTGAAAACCTTCCAAACAGCCTGGAATCTTTCAAGCCTCCCAAGACCTGAGCCTCCATCTGCAACTAATTTTGCAGATGATTCATCTCTTGTCTTCAAAGATGATGTGGGTGCAAATTATAATCGTACTAAGCCATATCAAAACTTTTGAGATGTTCAGCTGAATGCAAATTTGCATCTGTCTTCTTTACAGCAGCCTGAACCAAAACTTGTAACACTTAATCCCTTGAGCTTCTGGAGCACTGGATGCTCTATAGTTGTGAAAATCAGGCCAGTCATTTCTGTCCTCATCCACAATTTTTGGTGTCTATACTGAATGCTAAGTCAATCACAGTCAGAATTTGTCAAAGGGTGCAAACACAAAGTGATATGCCAGGTGTCATGAGGCTCACAGTTGGGTTACACGTTACAATGCAAAAAAAGCATTTCAACAGATGCCCAGGTTATAAGAACTGCAGCTCAGCCCAGGTTATAAGAAGAACTGCAGCTCAGCCTGGCTGAATGATGCCGATCCTTCTCTCTATAGGCTAGGTGGTAAATCTCTATCTCATGGTGGGGAAGAGCTGGCTTCTCAACTGGACCCAGACAAAGTTCCTTTCCTATGAGGAGGAAAAAGGTGTTTGCAGCCTGGTCTGTGGTACACTGCCGTTCCTCACCCTGCCTTTCTACCAGCTTCACGGTTTCCCTTTTGGTATCTAGTGTAAATGCTGCCCCTTTCCTATCTGTGCTCCCAGGTGCAGGCTAGGCAAGGATACCAGAATAATGCTAACACCTTTTTAATGCCTATTTTGGTGTGTGTGTTGCACTCTTAAGCAGGGTGAATCTCCACTGATTTACTTCAATGTCAAGAGTCACTGGGTAGACCTTTAAAATGTCATTTTGGTTTTCAGTCCTTATTTGTACCTCTTTCTTGTATCAACACTGTTAGGCAACAAAGGAGGTCTGAACTCTTACTTCATTCTTTCATTGCTGCTTCTTGGAGCAGCTTTTCTCTGCTTTGGAGCTGTTGCTCTTTCCCACAGACTTTGTCCTCTGCTAAGATCTGTCACAGACTGGTTTTCAGGAGATGGGTTCACATAGGTCACCACCCCTACTAAGACCAGGACATGGCCTAGAGCATCTGGCATCTCTTTCTGATACTGGTAAAAAGAAGTAGATGGTGGGTCAATGTTTGTATGACTTTGTTGAAAAGCTCTCAAAGTTGTTTAGTTTCTGTTGCAGGATAGCTTTGAATCTGTGTTAGCCTTGCAGGAGCTGAAGTTTGCATAGCAAATGTATTGGTGAACGCTGTGTGTATTTGTGCTTCTGACAAACAATATGACTTCTTAACTCATCGTGCCTCTGAGTAATTGTGGGATCTCTCATTCTACAGGAGAAACAGAGTACTGGGTAGTCCTGAATCTGGTGTTATGCCCAGGCTTTACTGAGCACAGTTCTTTACCTTTCCAGTAAGACTTCGGCTCTCCATCGCAGTGGCTGAGGACACTGATATTTTGTGTTTTCTTAGGTTATTTCATAAAGACTCATTCCTCCAAACCTGAAGGCACAAAGAGGTGACAGAGAATTTTGGGGAATCCAGTAACCTGGACAGAGACCCAGTCCCTGCTGAGACTGTCAGGAGAGCCTCAGCCCCAGAAGCGGGACAGTCACCAGCACTGTGGGTCAATGGGAGGTGGTCTTCAGAGCATCTTACAGATGAAGAGGTGTTAAGACCAGAGGTGTGGGCCTCATTATGGAGTGTGGGAAGGAACATCCTGGGATGTTTAGATTTATTTGCTTAGAGGAGGAGACAAAAGTAGATGGATTAAGGTGATTTGGGAAGGAACAAGCATGGGAAAAGATAAAGGGAGTGAAAAGGATCAGTCTCTTTATCACCGCAGTTTGTCCTGTGTTCTCAGTAAGCTCAATGTCTTATGGCCTTGCTGGGTGAGGGACTTTCTGATCTGAATGCATTTGTGCGTGTATGGGGATCTCATTGCCAGCAACTGGAGTTAGGCCATGGGGCTTGTCTGCCCGTGGTCCAGCAACAGTGTGTATGTACATCAGTGTGCGATTGATAGTGAGTATAAAACTGGAATACTGCTGAGTAGAAAAAGAAGCCTGGGAGACAGATGTCAAGGCAACTGTGAGTCTGTGCCAGATAACAGAGAGACCAGAGGATCAGACCGCCAACAGCGAGACAGCGGCGCCGGCACCGGTAAACCCCGTGCCGAAGCGCTACGGTTTTTCTTCCTTTTTGGAG
>JANIJG010023793.1:81356-93385 GCA_024611175.1 Megaceryle torquata | reverse complement strand
AGATTTTTTTGCACATAGAATCCCCTCCCTACGTTTCAAAAAAAATTGTTTTAAAAGAAGCCGTCACCTTCTCCCCCCCCCCCCCCCCCCCCCCAATACCAGCCTTTCTGGCAAAATCTTATTCCAATCTGATGGCAGTAGTCGGTAATGATGTATAAACACGCACGTACATAATCCTCCCATTTTGCAGCATAGGTCTGTCATCTTCTTACAGTGTGTTTTCTCATCTGACGTTTCTCAGAAATGTCTATTTCACTCGTATAAATCCAGTCTGGAGCTATTTTGTGATAGACAGATTACAGTGTTCGTGTGCTCCCGTACTGAACCAAGTTACAAATGAAAAATAAATCTTGCCTTATCTGAGATTTGCTAGAAATGTAACTATTTCCAATGGTCTTAAGCAACAGCTTGTTTTGTGTGTCTTTTCTATCTCATTTATAACTTTCTGTGCTGTCTTCAAAATGTAAAGAAGGAAGTGACAATAAGTGTAAAATCTGTGAGGCTTTCTATAGAGCTTGAACAGCTACCTGCAGGTCAGGTCTGTGAACAAGAACTGCCAGCCAGGCCCCTCAACAATTTGTTCTTGCTGTGATGCTCTGGACTTGTAGCATGTTACATTCACAGATCTAAAGTTGGACTTCGCAGTTCTCAGTATTTTCTTCTGTTGTCCAAAAGTGTGTGTTATTTTTATTTTTGCAGTAGTGTTTAATAATCACCAACCAGATTTAGACCGGTGGTGTTTGGCACAGCACACAAAGTCTGCCCTTGAAATATTACAGTCCAGAATAATGAACAGTAGAAGAAAAACAGTCAGTGGGAATATAAAGTGGTAGGTGGCTCTTAATTCATAATCACAGTAGACAAGAAAGGCAAATATTCGACTTTTATAATCTGCCTTCTACATTGTCACCCCCAGGGTAGTGGGAGCAATCATGTTATGGAATCAAGTTCCTTGATAGGGTGACACTTACCAAGGCTGTCAGTAAGGTGACAGGATCAGTGTTACCAATTCTCAGATGCTGCTCTGTCCCCATGAGGAATCCTCTTGCCCTCACCCCCCATTGTTGGACTGAAATGGCATCAGATGCAGTTATCACAATTAATGAAGTATACTGGGATTAAGACTCAAGCTCCTTTGTGCTACTTCAGCATTATACCAGGTATTTACAAAATGTGCCTAATTTACACCCACTATCTGTAGATGGAAGTCTGTAAGTTGGCCTCAGCGTCTGAGAAGAAGCCTACTGTTAATAAAAAGTTAATTCTTATTATTTTTCCCAGATTCAAGAAAATGAACATATTTAAATCCAAGAAGTGTTGTGCAAAATATAGCTGTTTTCAATTCACATGTTAATAGGATAGTTTCGGGATGATGCCTGTTCTGCCCTAGTGATGTCAGTCAAGGAAAGTGGGGAAATGTGTACACGGGGAGAAACACCAAACTCCTCACTCCCAGCATGGCCTGTCCTAACCTGGGTCAGGTTATGCTTGTGGTCAGTGCAGGAAAGTTTGCCCAGATACCACTAGAGATCCAACTGTTTTGTGACAAAGAATATTTCTGTTGCTTGAGCTGTCCCTTCAGACTGTGGTTTATTAGTAGTATTCTAATGTCTTCAGGCCTGGTTATGTTGTTTATCGTACTGACATCAGAAGTGACAGCTCTCACCCTTCAAATCTGCTGTGGGAGACAAGGTATAACGAGCAGGCAGGAAAAACAAAAGGCAGGGCTTGAGAGGGGACAGAGTAGTAAAAATTAGGCATTTAAATAGGCACTACTCGGTTGTTTATTTCCTAAGCTTTAATAGCTTTGTTACCATTGCATATATGTTGAGATGTATGAAGGGTTAGAGAAAATGAAATTCACATGATTATTAATTATATGTATGCAATTCTTGTAATATTTAAGAACAGTAAAGATTTTCTAGTGGTTGATCAGTATTGCCTGAGGTATTTTTCTGCCCATGGTGTCTCCAGTAGCCATGGGCAAACTGACTTTTATCATGACACTAGTGTATGTCAGCTCAGTTGTATTTTTGAGGCTGCTGTTAATCTGATCCTAAAAAAAAAAAAAAGTGATCAATATTCCTCACTGCTAAAATTAGTTTTAAGCTTTCCAAATGCCTGGATCACAAATTTTCCTTGTCTAATTACCTGATGCCCTCTTTTGATGTGTCTTTGTATTACTTTTTCCCCTTTTTAATATTATGGAAATGTAAAATAACTTGACCTTGAATAGATACCTTGTGGGGATCCTTTAATATGTGAGGTGAATTATATGAATGCCCACTGACAGCTAAAAGAATTTTACCTCTTCTTTTTCATAACAGAGCTTTGCATTTCAGAAGCAATAAGGTTTCTGATCTGAAAGACCATTTGGATTTGCTCATTCATTGCATTTTTATTAATTTGTGATATGACAAATGAATAAGCAATATCTCTCGCTTCTGCTGATTAAAAAGTTCTATTAAGACACTAGATGATAAATATATATGCTATGAAATGAACTGAGTTATAAATCCAAAATGGAGACATAATATAAAAACCCCACCTTTTCTTCAATCAATTCCTACTCCATTTTTCTCATGTGTAGACACCTATTGACAGCTTAATTATTTTAAGATAAGATCAACCTTAATTTATCAAAGTAAGACTAACTTCGTAATATTTTAGGGAAAAAAAAGAAAAATAGATGTATGCATGGTTAATAAAGTACACATAAGATATAAGGACACAAGAGGATGTACCAATAAGCTGAGTCATAGTAAGCAATTCTATAGTGGGAATTAATACTTCATTGACACAAATAAGGACATCTTGCTGTCTTCATCTCAAAAATAAACATCAATTTGTCATCTGTCAGATGCACCAAGTAGAAAGCCTAATGTAATGACTGGTGTGCCAGGCAGAGAGAGGAGAGGGGTGCACCCTAATCTTTAAAAAAACAAAACAAACAAAAAACCCAAAACAAAAGAACAAACACAAAAAAACCACTAAACTATTTTTTTCTGAGTTCTCTAATTCCCATATAAAATGCCTCTAAAATCATCAGTCAAACCCAGCCATCATGTTAACCAGTATAAGCAAGTGGTTAGGAGGGCATTAGAAGGAATCCTCAATTTGCTTTTGAATAGCTTAGACTTTATGCATGGTAGTTTGGGTTTCATTGTTTGGTTTTCTTGTTTGTTTGCTTTTCTTTAATGGATTCAAACTACATTTCTCCAGGATTTCTCTTTCTCAGAGTGCTTTTAGGGAACAACTATTAAGCTATAAGCTGAATTGCAGTCCTCCCTATAGAAGCATATCAGCTGCTGCTTCAGCTTTCATTGGCTATTAGGTGTTAGGATCTTTGGTGTTGCATCCTGTGTATCTGAGTGTGGTGGGGATGGTCTGGTTGTTGGTGTTGTTCATATGTCTTCACTCTCACTGCAAGTCTGGCTGATTGGCTTTTCCTCAGAGTGAATCTTGATTTATTTTACGTTATTTTTTTCACACAGCTTTAGTGCACTGTTTTTTGTGGCAATTATGTAAATTATATGTCACACCACTGCATATTTTCCACATCATTTGATTTGACCTTTAAAACTAATAAGAGAATTATCATTTTTATGGGTAATTTGTGTTTCATGGTATGAAATAGCAGGACAGGGACTGATGGGGGGAACATCAGAACATAGAAGTCATGTTGCAGGGTAGTACTAGAGGCCCATAAGTAGGTGTCTGGCATGCAACAGTGGCTGATGTGAGCTTCTGAAGAATGAATTAGAAGATATATTATAGAATCAACTTCTCAGAGAGGGAATTTTCTTTCTAGTAACCATCAGTGGTGTCTGGGCTAGCCGTTATTCTTTTGGTTCATAATTGTTTCTAATACATACATTGATATCTCATTATAATGTGTATCTAGATATGGAGATACATGTCGGGTAATATAATAAAGGATATTATTCTCTCCATACAAATGTTGATAGGTTATACCTCATGATTAATATACATGTCTAATCCCACTTAAGCACACCAAACCTCTAGCTGTTTTTATCGAGTTAGTAAAATCTGTTGGTTAAGCTTACACCATATAATTTTTCAGTTATTTTTGATTGATTTTAAAGCTGCTGTAACAACTTCTCTGTGCATCTATCTGTTAAGCTACTATGAAAGGTAAACTGTTAAAAGCAAACAGAATCATCAAGATATTTTCTTCACTAACTTGCACAGAAAAACATTATTGTTAACAGACTCCTCTTCCAGCTTCCTTCTTCCTCAAAGAGACCTATGGAAAGTTCAAAGTGTCAAGAAAATTGTTGCAGAATTGTGATAAGACATGACATTCAAACAGCGAAGACTTCCGTAACACTAGCTAAACGCCTTATTAATCCTACATGTGTCAGATAAGATTTTCTGTGTGTTTAGGATGACGCCTGGCAGGAGCATAGGATTTTCTGTGTGGGCTGTGGCTCAGGGAGTGGGAGGACAGAGTCTTACTCTTCTGACTTGAAACTTACTATTTCATATGCATTTAGCAGTAAACGGCACTACCAATAAGTGGAGCTGTAGGAAGCGATGGGAAAGATTTCCACATGGCATAACATACACCAGTATTTCGGTCACACTTTTCAGCTTCTGTTGTGGCCAGTTTTTATATGTTGGGTTTTTTTTCTTTTTATTGTTGGATTACTCATCAATAATTTTATATTTGGGTTTTGTTCCCTTCTTCTCTTTCCCTCTAGACTTTTTTCCAGCAGATGTCTTGCTGTGCTTGTACAGTCCACATTTTTGGTAGGTAGTTCTCTTTCCCACCACAGCAGAGCCACATGGCAGTTCAAGAACTTGAACAGGAGGCTCTGATGTTACCAGAGGTTTATCAAGCAATAGAAATGCATATTAGAGGTCAGCCTTAGGCCAGCAGAGCTAAAGCATCCTGCTCAGACAGAAGCAGGAGACTCATGTTTTTATTCAGTCTTTTTTGGTGGTGTTGCTGATGGCATAGTTCATTCTCTCTTAACTTGCTTGTACAGCTCTTTGCCCTTGAAGTTTTTGTACCCATTTTGTGTCCACAGCTAAAACACGTGAAGCTTACACTTCCTCATCATGCTGATTTGATCTTTATGGAGTCTGTTGAGTAAGCACACTGAAACCCAGGGATTCAGTCCAGCTACTGTCCTGTACAAAAGGCTAGCATTGAAGTAAATCATCGTTGTAAGATCTGAAACCAAAAGAAAGTAAAAATCTCAAGGCATTTCTTGCATAGCTTTACTAATTTTGTGATTACATAAGACCTGTGAGCATCCTGCAAACACTCTTCTCACCTTGAAAAGAACTTGCAGCTGTTTCTCCTCGTCTTGCAGTACATTTAGGTTTATTCCCACCTTCTGCTTCTTTCTTCAACTGAGCACACTTTTTTCCTTTCCTTGACATAGAATATCTTTAGGCTTTTCTTCACATAGAAAAAAACTTACAGAAATGTAACAAAAAATATGAAAACCATCTGACTTGAAGATAGAGGCACTCAAAAGCTTCATGCCAAGTCCTAGCTTTTTCAAGACAAATTACAAAAATTCTAAAAGCTTAGTAGCTATAGCAGCACAAACACCACCATTACAATATGCCGCAACAGATTGTTCATATGTCACTATTTTTCCAAAGTTCCTTGGCAAACAGTTCCATTAGTAAACAAGACAAGTGAGAGAATTGTAAAATGGCCAGCAAAAAGCCTCAGTCTTCTCTGGCTAATGAAATCACATTCTGGTACTTATCACTATTATTCTGTTCTTCGGTTCCTCTTCTTTCACCTGTGCTGACAGACTACAGTTGTTTCTGGTTCTACCTTCCCGATGAGGCTTTTGCCTGCTGTGCCACCATCCTCTTTATATTGCAAGCTTATCAAAGCAATGTCACGTCCAGATATTGGGTCAGACTCTCACCCTGGGGGGATAACTTATATAGAACCACTAACGCTGTCAGAAAGATGGCAAAATATGTGAGCTGGTGAACTGGCATTACATGTTACCTGCAGCATGGTGCCCATCAGTGGAACTGAAAAAGACATTAATAATGCCAGTCCACTAATGCTAGAAGAGACAGATTCATAGGTTTGGGGTGTTTTTTCCTGTTGTCTATTCTGCTTTGCTGTTCAATGTCAGTATCATCAGAAATCTGGAGAATAGACCAATTTATGCTATATGTTAATGATAGGCAAATGCTAAAAGTTTGGGAGTTCGTACTTGCTTATTACTGGAATCATCTCTTGGAGCTGCAAAATGCATATTCCTACCGTGCCAGTACAGACAACATCTGTAAAATTGGAATTGGCAAGTCGCTCTCTTTATTGAAAAAAAGAACCTGATTGACCAATATTTGAAATCATCCTTCTGGGTGAGAAACTGAGGGATTTTTGCCTCATGTTTAAAATTACCTGTAATTTGTTCTTTAAAGTTAAGTAAAGTTAGTGTAGAATGAATTGAAATATATGTCTCTTGGTCTATTGAAATAACTGGGAAAAGTCTTACCTTTACTGAAGCCAGTGGAAGCTTTGCCATGGGCTTCAGTATGCGATGAACTTAACTTGCAATGCCATGCTTTTACTTTGCACAAAAAAGGATGATGTTACTGTTGGTATTGGCTGCAGTTTCAAGTTGCAGGGTGAAAATATGGTATAAGGAAAATAAATATTTAATCAAACACCCAATCCAATGAAAACAATACAGAGCTAACTGTAAATTTAGCTTTTATTAATGAAAATAAAAGGACACAACTGGCCATAGATCTAAAATATCATGAACGTATCCATAGGATGCAGGATGCATCTTTAATAGTACAAAAAAGAAAAAAAAAACAAAAAAATCTGGGGATCATACAGAAGAAAGGAAGAAGGAATTTTTTTTCTTTTTTCTAGGTAACTCAGAAGGTGAAGCAAGTCCTAGATACTTAGCTCAATCAAAATGCATAAGCAAGACTTAGGACACAGACTGGAGAGCAATACCCCTTTCTCCCTCTGTCCAGCCGCATTGGTGCCGAGTTCTTTTCCAGGAGTGGTGACACTTCTTGAACAGGGGAAGTGAGTGCTTGCAGAGTCCACTGCCAGGTGAGGAAAGCTTTTGGATTTGGGAGTGTTGCATCCCTCTCCCTTCCCATCCCAAGGAGGACATTGTTTGTGCACCGTTCCTCAAGCGAGTGCAGTATTCTGATGTAGATACTGCCCTGTTGAAAAAATGGGCAATGTTGCTGAGAAAAAGCTCTTGCCATAAAGCCCAGCTGTAGTTTTTAAAGGGCATGGGGAACTAGACATTCTCATGAGCCATAAGATATATCAAATCAAGCATTTTATTTTATTCCCCCTTTAAAAAAAAAAAAAAAAAAAAAAAAGTTCCTTACTCCAGAGTTCTCTTAATCTCTGTACCTCTGCATTGCAGCTGGATTACAAAAGGGAGGGCACTCGCAGCATTTATCCTGTTGTTCCCACACAGCCGGCCACAGAATTGCATCGTAGCAGTAGTATAATCAAAAGAAATCATTAAATCAAAGTCCTAGGCTGTTTCCCTGTTCCACGTTTTAGCAATTTAACACATTCATCACTTGCTTTTATGCCACCCATCCTTGAGTTACCAAGCATAATGGACTGCACAGCCAGGCCTTTTTATCACAGCTTTCAGAAAGCTACATCCATACAGCTCCTTCTCTGTTTATTTCTCTAAGTGCCCTTTCACAGTACTCATTTCTCTCTGTGCAACACAGCAATAGCTATGGTAGAGAAGTTTAAGTATAGTTTACTTAACTGGTATCATAAATTGAGACTCCTGACATTTCTGGCCTGAATTAATTATGACAATATTAGCAACAGGGCTTTAAGATTAACTTTTGTTCCAGGAGCCCACACAATTCTCACACAATTCACAGAATGAAATGGTGTTAAACAACATATCTGACTGCCTTTTCAGCATTTATTCCTCTATAGAAAAGCAGTGAGTTCCCAACAGGATTAAAAAAGGTGAACATACAATACAAACCCATTTGGCATCTTCCTGTTGATTTATTCTCAACAGCCAACAGGTGTCTCATACAGAATTCAAAATAATAAAAGAAACACAAACCAGCAACTTTACAATTACATATGTCAGGGACAACTTCTAATCCTCTCTTTTCATAGCACTGTTTGTGTTGAAAAGATGAGAGGGAGGGGAAAAAAAGGGGGATGGGACCAAAGAGGACAATCCTGAAAGAGTGTGTACCTCAGAGAGCTGCATAATGATTATTTTTTCTTTTCTTTTTTTTTTTTTCCCCCCAAAATGTTAACTGTTTCCTTCTCAGTACTGGATGACAATAGAATCATAACTCATCAAAATTACTTTGAATAGTCTCATTAATGACACATGGTCTTGTTTTGTCCCTGCCTCAAAATCTGATAATATTTTCATACCCACTATTGCACGCATTTAGCTTTGTCCCCCTCATTTGTACAATACATTCATACATATCAGATCATCTGTGTTGGCACTTAGATGTTCAACAATTCAGTACAAGGTTAACAATAAAAGGGGGACAAAGGTGGGGAGAGGATAAAATGAAGGTTGATTTTTTCAGTGCAAGCTAACTGAACAATGGGAAGGAAAGCATATTGTATCAACTGTAGAAAGCCACCTACTCCATCCTGTTCTAGCCACAGAGGATGTTTAGAAAGCACAGGCCTTAAATAAGATTTATTGAAGTGCAGTCTTGCCTTTGTTGTATAGACCAGAGGCATTTTCTTCTAAAATAGCTGATTAATAGCAGCAGCTCCCTTAAGAACAGCTGCATGGAGTGTTCCTGTCAAGCCTCTACCTTGTATAAATATTTTTAATTAATAGATGCCTTCATCAAATATAAGAAAAAATAAAGCATTAATGCTCACCAGAGACCACGCTATTAAAGTGATTATCTGAGATGTAATTTCACTTGCAGATGCCATTAAATTATTTTTAATGGATCTCTAATTTAGTTTTATCCATTTCTAGTTCTGTTTTTGAAGATATTAGCAGGCTGTGCTTTCTTCAAAGCCCACCAACTTTCACCACCCACCTTCTTCAGACTCTCTCCACAGAGTGTGTTTGTGTTTAAACTACCTGAACCACTGCAGGCTAAGATACTGATTAATCTTCAAATGTGCCACTAGATAGAAGTTAACAGTCTAGCTGAGGGACTTTAAGCAGGAAACTGGTACTACTGCAAGTCATCCATTCTGTTTGGCAAAGCAATAGTTGTTTTGCATAGGAGAAGGCTGCCCTTGAAGTATCCTCTCTTCCTGTGAGCAGCAGTGGGTATTGTTGCACAGGAAATAAACCTTTTGTCAGCTTGCATTAACCACAGAATTGACTCATGAGACATTTGTACTTGGAAAGAGAGAGATGAACAATGTCCTGGCTTTAACAAAGGATCTGTCAGTGCTGCAGCGCAGAGGGGAGACACTGGGGTTGGTTTCTTGGAAAACTGCACCAGGGTGTTCAAACTGTTCTGCTGCTTCACAGGTTTTTGAACTGAGGGTTTCTGTGAAACTGTACAGTCTGAGATGGCTCCCAGAGCAGCATGTCTGGCCATCCTGTTAGCATGGGCTCAAATAGTCCTTGGGTGTTGAGCTCGTCAGTTTTTTGGGCTTGTGCCCATGAAGTTCAGCTCACATAAGAGCACTATGTGATTATGCTGTGTTGCTACAAATGTGGTGTTCAGGAAGGTAGGAGGTGGGGATAAAGCTTCTTTATCCTCTTTAGACCAAGACAAGAAGTCAAGGGATGGAAGGCTTCTTTGCTCTGTTCTTGAGCTGGCAGCTCTGATGCAGAGGGATGGCTTGACTTTTATTTCAGTTGCACAGAAAATTTAAGGTAGAGCTAGTAGTTGAATCTAAATCTTCTGTGTCTTAGTCTAGGTCTGAGCTGTAAAACTATCCTCCTTTGTTTTATTATGTAGGAGTCATATTTGCTAAAGAGCAGTGCCATAGTCTATGCCATAGCAATAGTCCAGTTAGCTCTGCTCTGTTGTAGTTGATACGTATTTTATCAGGGACTCTAGAAGTGGTAGAATATGCACTCAACTGTTAGAAGCTAAGAATAAGTTGCTGCTACGTTTGCAGGAACAAAATCCAAGAACATGGCTTACATGAGATAATATTTTAAGAAATTAATCAGTGCCTGTGGAAGTGAACTGAATGGTAGGAGAGCAGGCTTCCATCTGATCAGCTGCTTATATGCATGCTCTGTTTAGAAGACTGGAAATAATTCAAGTTTATAGGGAATCTATCATAGCAATGATAAATGTACCTTCTACAGTCACAGTCAATTTCCTATTGTTCACAGCCCTAATTGAAAGAACCTCTAGTGAGGTTTTAATAATCGCTTCACCTACCCATATAGGAGACAGTCCTCAGAGAAGGTGGTGACCCACATGCTCTTTGTATGAGCTATTCAAATGGAAGGGTTTCTAAATTCAAGGTAGTCAAAATCAACAAATATTAATGCAAAGGAAGGAGGAAATGATGATGATTATTGTCACTGACCTCAACATAATAGTAGATTCTTTTTCTGTCATGTGTATGACTTTTTTTCCTTCTATGACTTTTTCTCCTTTTTTGTGTGTGTAAAAGGGTTTTTTTTTAATATCAACATCACTCTATAAGGTATGATTTGCCTAGAGATACTATTATGAGCATACTCCCTTCAGAAAAATACCATATTTTCTCCAACTGCATTTACAGTTGTTACTTCCCTTGTCCAATGTTCCTCCAGGGTAAATATTTTCCTCCCCAGAGGAGTATGGAAGCAGAGATCCAGACCGGATTCCCTGCTTAAGGAAGGATGAAGGTTTTTTGAAGCTAGTCTAACTGGGTGTAGATCTGTGTGGTCTTTCTGCACCTTCACATGTGATAAATTTCAGTTTCTCTGTCTTGAAATTAGCAGTGTTTTATTTCCAAATGTATTTGCTGGTTAAAATTATTACCTGAGTAACTTTGAACTATACATTCCTTCTGACATCTATTCAGAGGAGGTAATGGCTTATTTGATTTGGCATGTTAGTCATGTGATAGTGTTTCTGTTCTCATATTGGCTGAGCTATAAACATTTTAATCAGGATTCTAGTTTTTGTCCTAAAATAGTGAATTTGAAACTATTTTTTCTGTGTGGATAAGTTGTGTTACTTTCCACCAAAACCACTTCTTTAAAAAAGAATGTCTACTTTCTGAGAAAATGTAAGTTTGTGTAAAAAAATAAATAAATAATTGAAAATGGAATTGCAACCACTAATTGGTTTTCATCTTTGTTCAAATAATCTGACCAATACTATAAGCATTTTAATGTGAAAATGCTATTGTATTATCTTTGCCCTTATTTTTCTGCCTGGATTCTGTTCCTGAAGTCTCCATTTCATGTATTTTCTAAGAGGAGAAAGCATGCTATTTTTTGATCCCATCATATAAAAGAGTGCAAATTCTGTGAAGCTCCAAGAATGTGCTTCAAACGCAAAATACTATTGCTTTTGGCTAAAGCATCTAGAATGGGGTAGGGAGGGTTCTTCCACAAAACTTTCTGTGGGCAGAGGGTGATGAAAAGGAAATGTTGATATATTTTCAAGTGACCACCACAGAAATATTTGCTGGTATGTCTGATATGCAAGTTCTCTGTGGAACACCAACTGAAAATGTGAATACAGGCAAAACTGCTTTTTAAACTGGTATCCATGCAAATCTCTGTAAGCAGTATGTTTCACCTTGTCTTCAGCTCTTCTGTCCACTAATCTGAACTAAATAGTCTTCCCAGTTGTGTTTATTATGACTTGACCAATGGAGATGCTCTGAATGCAGTCAAATTTATTTTTAATCCTAAAGAATAGGGGGGATTTTACTCTGACAATGGTGATTAATTGCAAATCTTTAAGTCCGTTATCATACAATAATAGAAATGTCTGGATTGAAAGGGATGTCTAGAGGTCATCTATTCCAACCCCCCTGCTGAGAGCAGGGACATCCTCAACTAGAGCAGGTTGCTCAGAGCTCTGTCAAGCCCCACCTTGAA
>JANIJG010023793.1:50674-63903 GCA_024611175.1 Megaceryle torquata | reverse complement strand
TGGGTCCTTATAATACCCTTTCTTGAGGAAGTCTATGCCAAGGATGCACAGAGCATCTGGACCAGTCACTATATGGTGCCTTTCCCATTTATTCCCAAAGGGAAGGAGAAGAGACCACAGGGTACGTCATGATGTGTACCACTCCTGTTTAGCTGGTCTGGAAGGAGAGCATCTTCTAGTGGCTTCAACATGGGTCCACTCAGGGGAAGAATCAGATCTGTTCTCCCTCCTCTCTATTTTTTCAATGTTTGTCAACTGATCTCTTGGTTTCCTCAGTCATCATATCCACAGCTGACATGCGAGCTTGTAAAGGACCAGAGACACTGTCTTCATACAGTTGTGCTCTCCTGGCCACTTCAGTCACTGTTGGTACCTCACCATCTGGTTTCCAGATCATTGTTGACAATGTGTGGGAATAGGCTGCTGGGGCACTCTGCAGAAATTTCAGCAACATGGGGCGCTGGCATGGGATTGCATCAGGATTTATTACTCGTCTGTCACCATAAAACCTGTCACACAGCTAATTCTCTCAGGTACTTGATACCTTTTTCCATGGTGGTCCATTTGCTTGGGTGGCATTCAATGTCCTCCTTATAGGGGTGCCTGGATTTTACAGCTGACAAGAGTTGCCTCCAGAGACTCATAGTGTTTCTGTTTCTTGCAAGCTCTTGATCAATGCCCCCATCTCTGGCCAGAGATCCCAACTGCCTGGCTTCTCTGCCATCCAATTCGATGGACTTGGCCCCAGTATCCTAGCATCAGAGTAGCCAGGTGGTCAGTGGCTCACCCTCATGACGGCTGTAGTCCTTTCTCAGATTTCTCAGCTCCTTCATAGATAAAGGTTTGGTGGTAACTTCTGCATCTGATGGGTTTGCTCTAGAAGGACCTGCTCCATTATCATCTGACCACGCTGGGTGATCTGTTTTTGTTAGGTGTTTCTTCCCAGTCACAGGGGCATCAGGCTTTGCATCTGTTTCTGACTCACACTGATTCAGCTTGGGAAGGACCCTCTCCTTGCTCTGTCGCTGGACTTGGCTCTTTTGTTAGTTTTCTTTTCCTCACAAAAGCATCTTGTGCAGGTGCAGCTTGAGTGGGAGTGGCCACAGTAGCTGTTGGTGTAGCTGCCGGCTTTGCTGCTGGAGTTGGAACAGTTTCAGTGCTTGTTGTGGGAGTTGGAGCAGCAGCAGCGCTTGTTTTGAGAACTGGATCAGCAGCAGCAAGGCTGGTGGGGGGAGCCTGAGGAGGATGAGAAGCTGCGGTGCTTGTTTTTGAAGCAGCAGTGGCAGGGCTCGTGGGGGGGGCCTGCAGAGACTGAGTAGGTGCAGTGCTTGGGTCTGGGGCTGGCACAACAGCAGGCTTGTTGGGGGGCTTGAGGAACCTGAACAGTAACAGCACAATTCCTGCATATCATGGAACCTTGTGCAGTCTGGATAACTGCAGAGCGTAGCACAGAACGTCGCAGGGAAGCGGCACGCACTCTATGTTTTTTGGTGGCTGCCTGACCGGTATAACTGCACTGCTGACTAATCTCACGCCACACAGTGAAGACATTAGGAATAATAACAATAATATGATATTCTGGTAACAACCATGTCCACAATCCTCACAATCTGATGGAGTTCTAAAATCCAGTGGAGTCAGATTAGCATACAGGGGAGCAGTAGAACTTCCTGAGATAAATCCAAAAGTATTCCTAGTTCTGAAATCCACTATGGAATGCCCGTGGTACAGAGACACACCCGCTGCCCAATTCAGCACAACATAAATCAGAGATAAACACCACGGGAAAGCAGCAGCTTTTGCCAGCACCCAAACCCGAGAGCTTCAGATAAACACTGAGAACAAGCAAACAATTACGTAACGCGTACGGCACGTAAGGGAAGAGTACAGCGTTTAACTCGGAGAGAAATGCTAGAAAGACACGAACTGACACTGCTCTCAGAAACAACATCATTCAGGCAGTTGGGTTTAGTTTCCAGTTATTAAAGATGCTCAGGAAAAAGTGATACTCTCTCAAGTGAGTGAACCGGAATTTGAACTATTCGGACAATCTATCAGAGCTCTGATTCAAGCGCCATGTTGGGCATCAATAAATCTGTCATGGTTTAGGGTCAGGCGGCCCCTTAGACCTATAACAGGTGCTCTCTGTTAACCCCCCTCCCTCCCCAGAGGGGAAGAGAAAGGGAATAAGGGAGAGAGACTCAGCCATTAGAAAAGGGAACTAGAACAGCTTGAATTAAAATAATAAAAATAGAATATATACAAATGTATACAAAATCAATATGCAACCCAACCCCCCTGATGGTAATTCCATCATCGTCACCACTGATGCTGTGGAGCAGGCACTGGGGGAGTCCCAGGCTGGGCCCCGCAGCAGACGGGAGCTGTGTTCAGGAGCTGGATTCTGGTACTGGGTTCAGGAACACACCGACTGGGATCAAAGGCAGAGCGGACAGAGTCCTCCTGGGATGCTCCAAGGAAGGAACCAAAAGAACCTGAGCCAAGCTGGGCAAAGCAGGCCAAGAGGGGAGAAGAGCCCAGGAGCCCCCGGAGAGAGCTACAGACCCTCCAGATCCCTCAGCTTTATATTGAATATGACAACTATGAGATGGAATCCCTCATTGGTCAGTGTGGGGTCACCTGCCCTGTCCACTCCTCCCTGCAGGTGCAGCCTTTCACTTTCCTGCACCCCACAATGTGGTGCACGAGATCCAGCAGTGGCCTTGGTCTGCACCCCAGCCCTTGGTAGGAACTCTGACCATGGGGTGTTCTCACTGCTGGCAGCAGACACTGCCTGGGAAAACAGGCTGCTGTTAAGAGTTTTCCCAGGCAACTGGGAAAACAGTGCAGTTAGTTAGAGGAACAGAGCTGAAAAGTAAAATCACTGAACAGAATTAGTCCTGTTCTCACTCAAACCAGTACATATGTCCTCACTGTTGCAATGCTGGTTGCATGCACCAGCCTATGCCATGGATCTGAGGTGCTCTAGGATTATTTCCTGACCAATTTCAAAGCATTCTGTACAGCCTTCAAGGGGCAGTTGTGTAAGGGTACTTGAGGGGATCCATCAGCATTGGTGTGCAGTTTTACGCCCAGGTATTGGGTGATATCCCTACTCCTTCCCACGTATGTATTGACTATATAGGGTTTAAAGCAGCAAATGTGGATTAGATTTTTTTTTTTTTCCATGTGAACTTTTAGAAATTTAGCCTACAGCCAGTACTGGTGAAGTCTGGATGAACCTGGGAAGACCCCCAGGGAGATGACAGGGCAGCTGATAACCTGGTGATTGCTCTTAATTATATTGCTTTGCTATTTTTTTATCTCTCTATTCACTTACTTCAGCCTTACCACTGTTACTATATATCATAAGTCATTTATATTTCCAAGGCAGGAATTGTCTCTGGTATCCATGCGTGCACAGGTACCAAACATACTGAGATCCTGGTCAGAGAGTAAGTCATCAGTGGTACACACAATTTGTAAGGTGGACTTCTGTTGCAAGAGAAGTGATCAGGAGAGAAAGAAGGCTTTTTAACTGCATACTCCACTCCTGGGGAATGCTCTGTGGCTAACCTAAAGATTATCAGAACCATAACTTTAACAAAGAAATAGAGTTGGGCTCCTGTTTTTTTCAGCTGCTCTCTGATATTGGTGCCTGTCCAGTGAAAATAAGCATAAAGCTAGCAGATGTCTTTGTATAGTTTCTTACTGTTTTGTGCGGCATGTAGATTTGCATGTCTTGTAAATTTGCATCTGTCATGAACTGAAATTATCAAGATCTTGCAACTACACTGCAAGACCATTTCACAAGTATTCTGTAATTAACTGTTCTCTGGGGTGAGCAGGAATCCTGTGGAAATCCTTCTCGCTTACAACATTATGGTTTTCTGGGGATCAGCTCTCACACTTCCTTGCATCACATAGGTTTTTTTAGTGGTAGGTAATCCAGTAGTGCTATTATAAACAGGGACCCTGTAGCTACTCTAAGGACACTATTTAGGGGGTGAGACTGGGCCAAAAGTCTAATAGAAGGTTAGATGTTTTTTTCTCCATTTCTTGAGTGCATCAGCAAAGGTCAGCCTTTTAATTTATCCTGTGTAACGGTGGTGCACAGCAGAAAAGTTATTTTCTTCAAATACTGAGAGACTGCCTTGACAGAGCTCTACCCCTCCCTCTTCTCTCTACTCTGCTGTTGAACCCTGGGTAATTAACTCTCTGTATTTTACCTCACTTTTGCACAACATTCCTCAGCAATTTCAGAGCATTAACAAAGGATTTAAATACTTTTATCCTAATTTCAATAGATGAGTCAGCAAAATCCTGTGATATTAACACAATAGTGATAAAGCAAAGAATAAAGCATAGACCTCCAGGACTTCATGAGTGGGTTTCCTACAGATCAATAATAGCTGTAGCCACATCTTCCAAACTTTACTAGCATCTATGTAGAACATGGTGTGCAGTCTACTAGTAACCTTAGAAATTCACCATCTTCTTGACAGCGTAGGAAGAGCAAGTTTGTTACTTCTGACCAGGACCCAAGCTGCTAACATGATGTGCACGTATAATCTTAGTAGGACTGGAGTCCCCTTCAGTTAAATGCACACAGTTCTTGTACAATCAGCATAGTAAATGGTTTTTTTTCCTCCAGCTTCACAGTATAGTAGAAAGACAGGCTGTTACTGGTGGCTTTGAGTAAGATGGAGATCTTCTGAAGGGCACAATTCAAATTATTTCTTTTCTTTTTTTTTTTTTTCCTTCTGCAGGAGAAATACTGTATCCTGTTTACAGATCATCTGTATGTATTTGGCCAGACTCATCCCTTCTATAAATCATTTTCTCTGAAGGGAAAGAAGGTAGGAATTTTACTCAGCCCCCAGTGGTATTTGTTTTGTGAACTATGGCTTTTAGAGCATGGCTAAAAGAAATCTGAAAGGAAAGCTGTTCTCTGAGGTTTTTTTAATCACTCATTTAAAATTGTGTTAAAATGTAGTCTCTTTTTTTTCTAAGTGATGCTTGTTTGTATTCTTAACTTAGAGACATTGAAAACTAAAATTAAAATGGTTTTAGTAGCAATTGTTAGTGTAGTATATTTAATTCACTATTCTATTCATATAAGGGCACTGGTATTTCATGGGTCTTGAAATAAATAACAGGTGTAGACTTACAGCTGGGGACTAGAGGCAGAATTTGCATCATCTAAACTGTTATCTAATAAGAAATTACAGTCCCCCATAAACCTAATTGGAACAAAAAAGAAAAAAGAAAAAAAAAAAAAAAAGGAAAACAAAGACACACATGAGATGTTAGTTATATCATTTTATCTCTTTGTTCCCTGGAAGGTGCTGAATCTCTTGGGAAGCATACCTGGCAGAGGTGCTAGCTGAGATGCTGGAAGCTGTTAAGGGGAAAAACACTACTCTGGTAAGGTTTCTTGTCTTTCCTTTGTGATAAAGGGGTCAAGATGATCAGTAACTGGCCGAGCAGATGGCATATCTTACCAATGTTTGGTTTGATGTGACAATTAAAGAAATAATTCCCAAATGAAGGATGCTTCTTGCTGGGATGGGGTTGCTACAGGCAGAGAGCATGCCCTACATGAAAAATATTACTGACCATTCTCTCCACCAGCTTTTGGCTTGTCCTCATCTCTGTCTTTTCCTTGCAAATATGAACTCCTAGCCATTTGCATGACCAACAATTTATCTTATCACTGCATATTCACAACTAACCTGTAATTTCTGTATTGTTTTAGTCAGTTAAGGGTTATTTGCTTGATCAAACTGACTACTGCCTTAGAAATTGGAATACGTAAGCAGAAGGCTTCTTTTCAAGGATACAAAAATCAAACCTGGTTAGAGATAGACTGCTTTTTCTGTTTTGTTACTCTATAGTGTATCACTGAATTTTTCTACATACCTTAACAGAAGTCTCTGCAGAGCACTGAATGGTATGAAATGAGGTGAAATGCAGAAGGAAAGATGCACAGATATTTATGTTAAATACAGTTTACTTCAGATCTCTTTTAGGGACCAAATTTTTCCAACACCTTCAAGTTACCCCACTTTGCAAAGCACTTCAAAGGAAAAAATGCATTTTGTCTAACACAAGTTTTCAAAACCAATGCAGTGCATTTCTCTGTATATTTTCACAGTGATTCATTTAACATTTAATCTCCTGCATGCCACATATTCAAGTTGTAGGCTACTTTTTCTGTATATCACTTACGTTTCATTGCCAAGATGACCTAATTTTTTCCAGTTAAAGCACTCCAAGTATTTTTATTCTCTCAGCCTTTCATCCATGCTGTTTTCCAAAATTGTTATTATAATACAGCTCTCCTTTAATCTGACTCCACACTAATTTTAATTATTTTGAGAGGAAGGGATTCTATCCAATGCTGCCAGAGATGACATATAGATGCCATATACTTCTATGTTTTGCCACTAAAATCTGAAACATAAGAATTTGGTTCAGCAAAGACAATATATGTGAGTATTTCCATAACCAATAAACTCTTGTTTTAAAAGCGAGGATGTATGTTAGTCCTGCTTAGTATTTTCACATGTGATTAAAGCTTAACTTATTTTTAAACTAAATTAATCAGCTTTATAAAAGTCAATTTCTCATTAATTACAGTAGCATGCCATTTATTCTATTACTGGCCAAACAGAATTTAAAGGGACAATTCACTCTAGTAAATACCTGTGCATGCATCTGTAGGATAGGGCCAAATATATAGTTTCTAGCTCTAGATAAAATTTCATCTTAATACTAAAATGCTTTCCATTTCCTTGCAGGGTTAATGTTGTGTCTATCATGCTACCTATATAAGAAAAGATTGGGGGGGGGGGGAAAAAAGGTAAAAAAACCCATTCAGTTCTACTGAATAAAATACTACTTTTTCCAACCAATATACTCTTAGCAAGATGACTTGTGTAATTGTAAAAATTTATCTGTTAAAATTTTCAGAACATTTTATTACTCTAAATGGAGTAACATAGCTCTACATTGAGTGTAAGCAGTAAAAAAAAAAAATTAATGTTCCTCACTGGGAGCTATTTAAGAGGTAATATATCTTTAAGTGTCTCCGCCTCTGGATCCACCCACTTCTTGATAGCTGCAGCAGTCTTGTTGACTCATAGAAGCTGTGTTCGTACAACAGCCAGCAATGAGCAGTATTTTTCAGAGATTTTAAGAGCACGCCTCCTGCCATGCATTTTGCGTTCTAGCTTGCTGGGGCTGAAGGTGTTTGAAAGAAACAGTTTTAAGTTTCTAAGGTGTTGCAAAAGATAGTTCCTCCTCTCATCCCGGAAAATCCTGACAGACCAGTTGGATACCTTTCAGGCCTTAACCAAGAACTTTATCTGCTCATCCCACTGTCTTTTTTACAGTAGAAAGACCTGAGAGACCTTTAAGAATTGAGAATCTGACTAATTTAAACAGATGGCTAATCCCAGTGCTGTCTGCAATGGACATCTACATCATCATCATCATCAGAAACAGAATAACCTCCTAAAAAGTGGAATCTATAAGAAAAATGGAATTACTAAAGGAATGAAGGTAAGGTTTAATTGTTTACCATAATTGCCTCAATATTGAAAACAAATAGGTAGTTGCAACATTACTTATGCTAGTTTTATGGCGGTCTTAATCTCCATTGAACAGGTTGTATGGATTAGGTTTGTGTGTTAAGTTTTATAATCTTAGGTCTTGAAGCTGCCTTTTTTTTTTTTTTTTTCTATCATCCTACAATACAGTCAGAGTTGTGAATGCTCATGCAACATACTGCTGGTCCCATGGACTAACCAGCTTCTAGCTCCCATCAAACACAACAAACACATGCACACTGAAATGTACTATTTTCCTTCTGAAGCTTAACCGATGGCACAGTTGACTTTGTGATGTATTAATCACTAGTGGAAAGTTGTTTTATCAACTTGAAGTGCACAGGGAGTGGTTTTTAAAGCATGATTTATTGCTGTACAAGTATAACCAAAAACTGTAGGCAGGGGAAGCTGTCTATCCTTGATGTTTACATTACTGCAAGGTTGGTGTAACTAATGCCTGCGCTTTACTGCTGCCTGCTCTCTAGCCTTGTACTGTTTAAAATCCAAGTCAGTTTACTTGCTGATTTCTCAAGCTATTCTCTTTGAAGCCAGTGCTTCTCATTTATGCGAACATTCGTAGACCAGTTGGCATGTAGCATCCTAAAGAATGAGCCACAAAACCAAAGGTATGCTCTTGCCAAAAAAAAAAAAAAACAAATCTTAAATGTTGTCTGTCTGCAATACCTGTTCTGGCTGGGAACATACTGTCTGTCTTGAAATGTCCTATTTCTGCATCTTGATGTGATCATTAGTAGAAAGTCTTGTAGTGACTAGAAAAAAGCTGGTTTTACAGCTCGTATGGTGGTGAGAGGGTGACAGAGAAGGTTGCTTTGGGAGTCCGAGTGCTCACCTGACCATCTGTGTTGAAAGCTTTGGACAATGAGTGTGATGAGCGCTCAGCTCTTTTACAAATACACTGCTATCTTCTATCTTTCTCTGCATGGGACTCTCACACACCTAGCACTCTAATGAAGGCACGCCCAATGTCATGCTTAATGATTGTCTGGCTTTAGGTGTCTCCCTTGTAATGGGTGTTTCCCAATCATTGGCTTGTGTAGGATGAGGAAAGCAAAAAAGGTTGTGCAATGGTTGAAAAAGCATTTTGGGGATTTGTTTCCAGAAACCTAATCCTTTTATATATCACATCTATCTCCTCATAATTTTATATGTTATCTATTTGCTGCGATGCTTATCTGAAATTTCTACTTTTCATGTGAGCAACACTTTTCAAGAACTAAACCTTTTCATTCGGTTATTGTTAACCTGCTGCAAATGAGAGGTTTTAAAAGCAGTACACCCCCAGGAGGGGATTAATTAGGATTATCTCCTTAATAGGAAAGACATGGCTAGAGAAGTGAAATAGACTATTACTAAGGGTGAGCAAAAAGGAATAAAGATTGGCCTGAAAGGGGTGGCAAAGAAATTAAGGAAATGTCAGTGGATGTACCTGCTAGGTTAGTGAAGTCTTACAAGCACCATACAGCTGGGGAGGAAGGGATTTTACTGTGCTGTGTGACCTGTGAAAGAAGCACTGAGCCACTGGTAAATACCATCCATGGCTGAGGAAGTGGTGAGGAAGTGAAGCCTTAGAAAGTTCAGGAGGCTATCAAAGGCAGATTTGGTAAGTCTGGGTCTAGCACTGTGTTCTGAATTACATACCATTTCCCCTCTTCCTGCCTCAAACACGAATTGGGAAAGGAGGAAGCAATAACAGACAAGAGTCCTGTATGAACCAGGAATCTCATTCCTGGTAGGAATCTCCCCATTCCTGTCTGGTCTGTTTCCCTGCCCCAGCTGCCTCGCCCTGTTCGGTACTTAAGCTTTATCCTATTTTACAGGAACAGATACTGTTCCTTCCTACCTGAGCTGTTTACCTGCCTTACTGCTGTAGGTGTGCAACTTCACACAGTCTTCCTGTGTTTTTGTTTTGGTTTTGGTTTTTTTGCAACACCTCCCTCAGGGTATGCTTCCCACTTTACAGCTGGGATCTGAGGAGCAGGGAATATGGCAGCTGGATGCACAAGGAAGCTTGTGCAGGAACCAGACCCATGTCATGATTCCAGCCATCCTCCTCCCTTCCTCCTTCTTTGCTCTTTCTCCACCTCACCCAGATGTCCCCTAACACACTGATGCACACACGCATGTATGTGTACTGCCCATTCAGTAAATTAATAAACCATTAAATACCTTACACAGGAGGGGAAATACAGTGCTGGGGCATTCAGGGGATGTGACTGATGATGCTGGTTCTAGCACTTGAGACTTGTGGCAGGTCTGAAACTCCTGGGGTTAGTTACAGCTGTGCCACTTTGCAAGGAGGAAGATGTTCTGGTTTGAGGGAGGCAGCTGGTGGTGAAGAGGCTGCAGAGAGGGCCTGGCACAGTGAAGGCTTCTAAGCCAGAATATGTAGCAATAGCTATACACAATTGACTGACTGGAACATCAGGCTTTACAAAAATCACTCCATAAACCCTTTTTTTTTTCTACGGAGCCCACAGGAAGCACTGTTTTCAGGAAACACTGGCTTTGGAAACACTGCTTTTGAAAACATTGGCTCAGGAACAATGGGTTTTGCATCCTAATGGTGTAAGAATATTTTGTGTCTGTGCGTGCATGACAGAAATAGAGAAGCAATTCTGATACAGCAAAACCCCCAGGCTTATGAAGAAAGGATTTTGTTTAATGGTTTGGGGAAGGTAATTAGGGATGATCAAATGTGGGGGAGTAGGGAGGCTTTGTTTCCTTCTAGCAATCTGTGGCACACCAAAGACAGGAAAGGAGGTAGCTGAGTGATAAAGCAACAGTGAAGCATCCTACCAGAAGAGAAGCTGTTGAAGGATATATACCACTTGAGGGTGGGACTGCCTGTTTGAATAGCTTCTGTGATTATTTTAAGTCTGAATCAATCAATTCTAGCTGATAGCACAGAGTCCCATGTAGTAATGGACACCAGGCCTACCTCGTGTCCCCACAACCATGCTGCACCCTTGCATTCGTTGGCGGTTGGGCCACAGTAACACCTAAGATTTGGCAGGTGGGCCATAGGTCATGTCTTACACTTCATTAGTACTTATAACAGAGGTGGATGCTTGGACCTGTAGCTTGGACTTGCCTTCATCCAAAGCACAATTCAGTAGCTATTTTATACAGTTAAATAACTCTGGTAGCCAGGAGAAGGTGTATTTCCTAGTGATGGTTTCTTTTGCTGTTATATTGCTGTTGACTGGGTGTCATTTGTAGGGGACATTGGATTTTTAAAACATGTTTGTCCAGTAGAATTTTTTTTTCCTTATAGTATCCATGCAATAATTTTATTTCTTTGATAGTTCATTTTCTTGGATGCTTTAGAGAGCATCCAAGATAGTACAAAGCTGATTGCAAATTCTTTTCCTGTTATGCACTAGGAATGGTAGTAGCTTTGAAGAAACTTGCAGTGAACAAGACTACAGACTTTTCCAAGGCTTTCAGGCTCCTTTCTGAAAGCAAAAAGGAGCTTGTAATGAGATCAAACCCAGTAACATCTGCCCTACTTATTTGATAGCCAAAAAATGTGATAGCTTCCAGCATCTGGGGGTTCTAAAATTCAGAAGCCAATTATATTTATCTTCTGTCTTGTGACATCTGGACCTCCTCCTAACTGTTCTACCCCACTATTTATTCAATACTTCAGCAGCCAGTCTCAGTCCTTTCCATGCTTCTGGCTTCTCTGCTTTTCTTCCTCTCCTTTCTCCACTACAATGTCACTTAGTCCCCAGTGAAGATCATAAAGAAAACATTGATTATTTAACAAGAGAGCGATGAAAGGAATATGCCAAGCAGCTGTTCTCACAGGAATAATTTTCTTGTATGTTATAAATGACCCATGTAATTTGTGCTTAGCCTTCTCACATGTATAGACAGCACTTACTTCAATACTTTTGCAGTATTTAGTGTAACTGGGGCATTTTGGATGCAAACTCAATATAAATGTTAACAAGGCCTGTTGGGAAAAAAACAAGCTAATCCCCACAATTAGTCATGTGATAAGGCTTATTAATAGGAGAAGAGAAAGGAGGGAGGGTTAAACCTGATGAAACTCCATCCTTTCCAAATGTTGGCAGCCTCAGCTATGCAACTATAATGATATACCAACAGAATCTTTTTTCTTTTTTTTTCCTTCCCTGAACTATGTTCATTTTGTGGTGTTGCTTTGAGTAAGAACAAACTGAAAGGGGACTTTGTTGGCCCCAGCCTGTTTTGACTGTATCATCTAAGCCTTTTGGACCTCTTCCTCTGTGCCATGTATTAGTGGAAAAGGCAAATCCCATAAGCCCTCTGGCTTTCATAGCTATAGTGACAACAGGAAGATATTGAGAATTGGTTTCCAGTCAGAGTTCTCTACCAGTTATTACACCTGTTGCTTCAGCTGCACCACAGACATGACCTCCTCATGCTCAGTTCCTGCCTTCTTTTCTTGGTTTTGAGCTCCAGAAATTGGTTGCTTTGCACCAACACTCTCAGCTAATAATCACAGGTCTCAGATCCACACCCTTTTTTCTGTCATCTACCCTGCTATGTGATGAGCTCAATGCATTGGAAGCAGGAAATGTTGAAGACATCTTTCTGGAAACTGAGATGTGACCAATGTGTGGGCATGTATAACAGTCAACATTTCTTGTAGCAATGCTTTAAGTGTGTTGCGTGAGACTTTATGGGCAGAGGGATTTTTCACATAGCACAATAAGCAAGTTTCCATCAGGGCTGGAGTCGCTACCCTGTTAGCACCTGGAAATCTCTACATTCAGGTAATAAAACTTTAAAATTTAAACCCTGATAAAAATAGTATGTATTGATTTGCTTTTGGCTTCAAAGACCTAGCATGTAAGGTCTTCAGGGACCTGTCCTCTTAGCACAAGAACAGTTCATCCTTGTACTTGGCGAAAAAAATTAAATGTGTCTTAGCCAACCCATGATTGCGCTCTGGTGCAAAAAAAGCAGTATACAAAGAGGTAGAAATGGGAAAGGGCTATGAAAGAGGAATTTTGAAACATTGCAGGAGCATGTAGGGGTGGTGTCAGGAAAGCCAAAGCTGACCTGGAATTAACATTTGAAAGAAACATCAAGGGAAAGAAGAAGAGCATTTCCTGCTACATTAGTAGTAAATGAAGAAATACAGAAAGTGTGTCCCACTGGTGAATGGGGTGGGTGAAGTAGTGACTGCAGACACTGGTAAGACTGAGATACTCCAGGCTTTCTTTGTCTCAGTTTTCTCTAACAAAGTCTTCCAAGCTTCTGTGTCATGGGTCTCTTGAGAAATCTCAACCCATACAAATGCATGGGGCCAGAAGGGAAGCATACAAGTCTGCTGGCTGTTGTCATAATGATATCACACACTATCATCTTTCAAAGTTCATGGATATCTAGATCATCTCTGGTAACTTAAGAAAGGCAAATGTTCCACCTGTCTTCAAAAGATAGATCATTTCCAGCACAGGTTGTTTCTGGGAGCATAGAGAGGAAGGTGTGATTGGTAACAGCATGCATGAATCATAGAATCATAAGGGTTGGAAAGGACCTCTAGGATCATCAAGTCCAACCTTCATCCTAACATCTCTCTGTCCATTAGACCATAGCCTC
>JANIJG010023793.1:23727-50574 GCA_024611175.1 Megaceryle torquata | reverse complement strand
AGTTGTTTTCCCCGCCAGTTTGTCTTAGGACACGTGGGGACAGCCTGCTCCTGTGCCTGTGAGAGCTCCTTCTTGACCAAAGTGCAGCCCTCCTGGAGCCCTTTGCCCTCTAGAACTGTACCCCAAGGGACTTTCTCACCCTGTGTTCTAAGCAGGCTGAACTCTGCCCTTCGGAAGTCCATGGTAATAGTTTTGTTGACCCCCCTCCTTACTTGGCCAAGAATTGAGAACTCTGTCACTTCACGGTCACTAAGCCCAAGGTGGCCTCCAACAACCACATCATCCAGTAGACCTTCTCTGTTTGTAAACAACAAGTCCAGCAAGGCACCTCCCCTGGTGAGCTCACTTACTAGCTGAGTCAGGAAGTTCTCTTCCACACACTCCAGGAATCTCCTAGACTCTTTCCTGTCTGCTGTGTTATATTTCCAGCAGATGTCTGGTAAGTTGAGGTCCCTCACAAGAACAAGGGCTTGAGATTTTTCAAGCTTCTGCCAGTTGTCTGCAGAACAATTCATCAACCTCTTTATCGTGGTTGGGTGGTTTATAAAAACTCCCAACAGGATATCCACCTCGTTGGCCTTCCTCAACTTTACTCACAAGCATTCAACCAGTCTGTCACACTTGTTGATGTCCTTGCAATCAAAACTCTCCTTAATATAGGGAGCCACCCCACCACCCTTTCTATCTTGCCTGTTCCATTTGTAGAGCTTTGCATTGCAGCACTGCACTCACCAGAGTCGTCCCACCATGTTTCTGTAACGGCAGACATGACATCATAGCAGTTGTGGTGCACAGTGGCCTCCAGCTCCTCCTTGTTTCCCATGCCATGTGCATTAGTGTAAAGGCATTTGAGCCTGGCTAACGACTCAATTCCTGACAATGGCCTGCCACCTTAGGCTCAGCTCTAGCAGACCTAGTTTTATCCCCTTCCATTTCAGACCTAGTTTAAAACCCTTCCAATGAGCCCAGCCAGCTCATGCGCAGGGATTCTTTTACCCCTTTGAGACAGATGAACTCTGTCTGTCACCCACAGACCCCATGAAGTGTAAAGCTCCCCATGCTCAAAAACCCCCAAATTCTGTTGGTGGCACCAGCCTCTCAGCCACATGTTAATCAGGTTGGTCTTCCTTCCTGATGTACCAAAGATAAATGGTGTTTGACTGAGTGATTGTCTTCCCTGATGAAGTGGCTAGATTTGTGAGTGAGGAGAGAGGGATGGACATCATCAACCTTGATTTTAGCAATACTGTTCTCGTGTGCTACTTGGGTTATTATGGTCTCAGTGGGTAGACTGCTATATTGGTTAATAACCAGCTGGATCATTGGGCTCAAAGGGTAGTGATTAATGGTTCATACTTTGCCTGGAGGCTGGAGAGGTTTCATATATGGGAGGGGGACAAGGTGCAGATAACTGTACTGGTATATATTGCTCTAGAGCTTCCATCATGGAGGCTTTCAGGAACCAGCTGGGAAAAATCCCATGTATGCTGCCAGGGATTTGGTGTTGATCTGCCTTTGAACATGAGGATGAACCAGATACCAGCTGGGGGCTCATGCAGTCTGACTTTGTGACACTTGAGTGTGAGGAAGCAGCATTTCTCTGGTGAGAGCCAGCTGCAGAGATCTAAAAATGGACAGAATTGATGCAGAACCTCAGTAGGGCTTCTGTGGGTAATTACCTGGCAAGCAGCTTATTCTTGCTCAGTAGAGATAATTAGTATAAAGAAAGCCAGGAACTGTCTAGTCCCATTGCCTGTCTACTTATGTCCCTTTGGCATGAGGATTAATTACCTTTGCAAGCTGTAAGTGACAGTTTGGCTTTCAGAACTAAGTAAGGTAATACACATTTTCTGCCTGCTGCATTGGCAAGGGACAGAGCTGGTTTTGTTCCACTGCAGAAACAAGTTCATGACTTTAATGGGTAGAATGATAAGAGCTGCTTAGGGACTGTCTGGGTCTCTGTGTGAGCTGGCACGGGCAGGACACTGGAACAACCACAAAGCCACAGGTGAAATGCAAAGAGTAAGTTTATTTTCATTACCTTAGCCAACCAGGGATTCCTGAAGCAGCACCCAGACAGAGGCACACAGGTGGGGCCTCAGACACCACAGAGCTCAGTCGGTGCTAGAGGATCAGCAAACCTGCTGTTTTTGCCTGTATTTCAGGGGTAATAAATACGCCCAGGAGTAATTTTTATCACTGTGATGAGATCTTTCCTGTAGCAGGGCAGGAATCTCAAGCCTGTTCCATAGGGTGCCTCTAAGCCTATCACAGGCTTCTGTTATCAAAACACAGACGTTCTACTTGTCCAACAGATGAGGCTAAACAGCCATTCATATAGAATCCTAGAATGGTTTAGGTTGGAAGGGACCTTAAAGATCATCTAGTTGTAGCCCCCCTGCAATGAGCAGGGGCACCTTCCTCTAGACCAGGTTTCCTGAAGCTATGTCCAGCCTGGCCTTGAACACTTCCAGGGATGGGGGTCCACAACCTCTCAGGGCAACCTGTTCTGGTGTCTCACCACTCTCACAATGAAGAACTTCTTCCTTATATCTAATCTAAATCTACTCTCTTTCATTTTAAAGTCATTAGTACAATATATGAGTTTTTCTACACCTCTGTTGCAGGTCACTTGAGCATTTTTATAATCCTCCTCACCAAGCTTCCATTACTTTCCCACATTCCACCCCTTCCCTCAAGAGACCACTTCTGGTGGAGAAGTTTCACTCATCCTGTCAGGGAATTCACTCAGCCAGCCAGGCACCATCAGTAGATTGCTTCATTTGATGCATTAGGTCCTGGAGATGTTGAATGTCATCTTCTATACTGGCTGATTCATCAGTTATGTTGAAGCAACACTTGCCTTCAAAATCAGAGCAGTGTTTATGGTGTCAAAGGAGTTAGTCCACCACCAATCAATTTTGTAATGTTCTTTGGTGTACAGCTGTTGCCTACTCAGAAAAAATAACAATAGGGGACATTAATATCAAACTCATTTAGCATAGCATAGTTCTGAAATGCAACTCCACGGAGTTGTCATGCCAATGGAACACATTGTCAAAAAGATTTGCAGCTGTTAATCCTCCCTCAATACAAAAGGCAGATGAATTAGTTACAGTAAAGGCCGACCAAATCCAAATATTTATATGTTGATCTCACGCAGATGTATCTGCGGCACATTCCTCTACTACAGCACTATACAGCATGATGAGCTAAGCTGTGATAAGGGTGGAAAGCAGGAGTGTCATCATCTTCCAGTAACACACATGCTGCTGCTGCAACTCCTCAGTTACTATCATTCTTGGTTTGATAACCTGATGTGGGGTATTTGCCCACACAAACTGAAGAGCTATGGGTTGCACTTTGTCAGATTGAACTTCAATTCAGTGTTAGGTTCATGAGACCGATGCACAATGTTCCAATGCTGTGTCCTCTAGACAAGGAACAGGTATTCATCAAAGATACCCAAGATACAAGACCTCCAGTATCAATAGAGGATGTAAAATAAGAGGAGAAATTGTGGTACAGAACCATATGGTAATCTCAGGGGTTATTATGAATCTTCACATCTAGACTAATAGGTCATGGTACCACCATGCAATATATTGGTGTAAACAATTCAGTTTCCCCTGTAGTTAATATTTTGGGAGAGATACCATCTGGAAGTATTTCAATCCCCACCAAGTTTTGTACTGGACATGTTGTAATACTGTCATAGGGTGTTTGATGATGAATATTTTTGGCTATTACCAAAAAAATTTGTTTTAGTAGGACGTGAACTCCAGTGTTGTAAAGTTTTAGTGATGGTTAGCTTTTTTTAATTGTTCCTTGGTTGCTTTGTATGTGATGAGAAGTTCTGAATGAGTTGTTCTAATGCTTCAATTGTGTTATGTTGATTAGGGTATTTAGTTTAGCAAAAAACTAGTCCTGGCACTGTATCCACAGCAGCCAATGCATACTGCTCCTCCCTCAACAGGGGCAGGGGGCCATGTGATCAACCTGCCGGGTATTTACTTTTCCCCATGGCCTATATAATGCCCTTTGATGTAGTTGTGTACAAATAGTACAGTTATGTGCACATCATTTATAGTTAATAAAGAGAAAACATTAGCAAGATCTATCACCACCTTCCAGGGCTGTATATTTTTGCTGATTTTTTTCTATAAAAGTAACCATGTCTGGTACTGTAACTGAAGTGTGAATGTATGTGGGTGACTTCATTCTTTCTCTATATCATCATTCTCCAAGTACTGTCTGGTTTTCAAACAGGCCAGATAGGATTATTAAAAGCAGCTGTGGTTTCCTTAAGAATTCCCACTTTTTGAAGTGCCTGAATAGTTTAAGTAACTTCCTCCTCCCCCCAGAACATGATATTGTTTTACAGTTATCCCTTTGGCAGGCACAGGCAGCACAACAGGATCCTGCTTCGGGAATCCACGCGAGACAGTTATATATCAAATGACAAATGCCACTTGTGAAGTCCCAAAGCAGAAGCAATCATTTAAACTTTCAACTGTTTATACTGCCAGCACATCAATATCCAAGATACGTTCTTTAATTGGGGTAGTTAACACTGTTGTGGTAAATGGAGTGGGATTTTCTACAGTGAAGGTAACCATAGCTCAGAGGGCAGGAGTTGGATTTCCTCTCAATCCACAGACCTGTGATGTGTCGTCTTTATTATTAATATTACTATGTAATAGAGTAACCCCAGCTCCTGCATCAACCGGGGCTTAAACATATAAAACTCCTCCAGACCACCACTTTACAGTTAAAGGAACATGGGGGCATCAGGCCCCTTCCTGACAAGAAGTTACAGGGGCGGCAGTTCTGGGGGGATGTGCCAAACCTTCCTTTCTGCTGTTTTGATATTTGCCAGGTAGTGTCTTGCCTTGAGGAGGCAGGCAGGGTTGGAGGGCAGGTTCAGAGCTGGTGGCAGCACCGGGAACAGTCAGCTTTTTCTGCGTAGGTGTTAACTTTTGCCATTGGTGTAACATTTCTGATGATCTAATCCCATTTATTTCTGATCATGACCTTGTACATGATCATTCCACATTTATTTCCTTATCACCCGTGATATAACTGCTTTTGCTTTTGTCAGCTTTTCTTCATTTATCACCTGCACAGATGGTCATGAACTTACAGCCCAAATTTTGCTCAAGATGTTTGCTAGGGTGCCTATATTACCCATAGCATTTGTACCCTCTGGTATAATCAAGGGGTTTAGTGAGGCCGATACTCCTCTTAAAAGCTGCATTTTGATACTTCTCATTATGCTACCCTGTCTGGATTGAGTCTGGTAATCAGCCATTGCTGCTCTCAGAACACTCTCAGGCACATCAGAGCAAGGGGATAAGCAGTGTGACAAGCAGAGAAAGCAAAAAGCAGCCACTAACAAGCACTATACTCTAACATCCAGTAAGGCAGGCAAGCCCCACGGCAAGCACAGAAGCCTGCTGATTAACAGCTTAACAGTGATAACAGCTGCAAATTTGATCTAACACATTCCAATCAAATCGGTTGTTATCTTGAACCCTTTATGCCCTACATCGAGTGCCAAAAAGGACTGTCGTGGTATAACCCTGACTGGTAACTAGGCACTGCGTAGCCACTCATTCTCTACCCCCTCCTCCCCTTTATTAGTAATGCACACTATCAACCATTCTACAGTGTCTTGCAATCATGGTACAGCTCTGCTTGAGTAGTAATTATTTCTTGAGTGATTGCCCGTGCATCTTGTAAATTCCCAACTTCCTTTTCCAGTTCTCCCATTTTACTTCATAATGCAACAACTTCACAGTCGAGCTCTAAGACCAGTAACCATCCTCATCTCCCCACTAACCTGCAAGATGAATCTCATGCCGCTTTCCATCGCAATCTGCGTATAGTCCTTCCAGTTGCCTGTGAGGTAAACGCTTCCCTGTTCTCTATTTCAGGCCGTGCTCTGGTGGAGCCAACATAGCCAGGAAAGTGGCTGTGGGGGTCCAAGGTTCAGTACAGAGCCATCTCAGAATTCAGGGGGTCACTGTCATGGCCTCCCCAGTCTCCAACTTTTTTGCCAGCTATGGCATAGCCATTCCTGGATCCTGCTAAATGTGTGAGCTGGCACAGGTAGGGCGCTGGAACAACCACAAAACCACAGGTGAAATACAAAGAGTTACCTTCATTACCTTAGCTAACCAGGGGATCCCTGAAGCAGCAACCAGACAGAGGTACACAGGTGGGGACTCGGGCACTACAGAGCTCAGTTCGTGCTAGAGGATCAGCAAACCTGCTGCTTTCCATCTGTATTGCAGGGATTCCTGCAGGTGTAGTTTACCACTGTGCTGTGATCTTTCCTGTAGCCGGGCAGGAATCTCAAGCTTGTTCCATAGGGTGCCTCCAAGTCTGTCACAAGCCTATGTTGCCAAAACACAGATGTTGTGCTTGTCCAAGAGACAAGGCTAAACAATGATTAGTACAATATATGAGTTTTTCTACACCTGTGTTGCAGGTCACTTGAGCGTGTTTATAATCCTCCTCACCAAATCTTCCATTATTTTCCCACAATCTCTATAAAATCTTTCTTTTCACCAGAATAATGGTTAACATCATGCTGACACTCACAGCTTGCTGTTTGCAAGTGTGTGGTGGTGATTCAAATCCTGTAGAGTACTAGACAACCACAAAGAGCCCTTAATTTATCATGATATGCAGTGCAGGTCTGTTTCATCTGCCAACAGACACATGAACTTTCTCATGGATTTTTTTTTTTTCTTCTTATAATTTCTTTTTAAGGAAAAATTACTTTTGTTGTGGCTAGGACTTTGGCATTAACCAGCAAAACAGGAAATTAAATTTCCCTACAATGACCAGCAGCTCAGCCAGAGAATTCCTGCCATTCCTGGCAGCTAATTTTTCCACAGAAAACACTTTTAGAAAGCAACCAAGCCAGATGTTTTGTGAGACTATTGTCATTGTGGGATTGATGTTGAATTGGAAAGAAAAATGTCATTTAAGGAGAAGAGCAGGCAGCAGAAGCTGAATTTCTAGGGCAGGTACCATCTACGTGCACCCATATCTTTGGCACAAAGTAACGTTTAACCTGTTCTGGCCAGGTGACTTTCTCCTTCATGAAGCATTTTGCGTTTCTGGGAGAACACCCAGCATGGACATAACACAGCAAAACCTTTTCTATTCTTCTGATCATCTCAGTCTTTTTGGAAGATATTCAGCAGTATCCTTTCCTTTTCTCATTTGACCAAGCACAGGTTTTGGCGTGTGCTCCGTCATTTCTCCTTCTTCCAAAAGATCTAGTTTTCCTTCTCTGCCTACCAAGTGAGGATTTATTCACTTAGCAACAGGAATATGGAAAGACAAATGTGTGGCGAGGAGCTGAGACTCATAGCCATTTCAGCTGACATCACGCTGCATTCTGCTTCCTCCAGGATCTTCCATTTGAGTTCCTGCCACCTTGTTGCTGCTAATAATTCATATGGTCCAAAGAGCTGCCATACATCCCTCTCTGTGACTCACATGTAGCTATCTGAGATTTCAACCTGACTAATCTTCTCACAGTCACAAAGCTGTCAGCCAACATGTGGAATCACAATGGCCATTTGTACATTCTCGAGCTTCTTGGGGCTGTTCTGCAAGAGAGTCCCTCAGTCTGTCCCTGTATTTCAGTTTCTTTTCCATTCCTTGTGTCTCCAGAAAACTTTGTGTCTGTCTTCTGAAAGGAACATTTCTCCCTCTGTGGTCCCCAGGTTTCACTTCCTGAAGGTAAAGGTAGCTGTGACCAGGTGACTGCACACACTATTGTGGGGGAGATCTGCAAAGATCACCCAAGCTACTGCCTGGAGAGGGCAGGATACAGATATTTCCACCCCATCCTAGCAGCCTAGTGACTCTAGTGATTTAGGTGGGAACCTCGGAGGCAAGAGAGTATAACTTGAGAAATAAATTAAGATCATCCGTGTTTGTCATGCCTGTGCCTTACTGTCAGCTGTTCCTTGAAAGAACCCCAGCCCCTTGATCTGAAAGAGATCTATTCAGGCCACTTCCTGATCAGCCTCAAAAGTTTCATGTGCTACACAGATAACAATGCTAAACAATGAAACAATTCAAGGCAAATGAGCTTTTGTTGGAGGCCTTTCATGGTCCCAGAAAGTATTTGGAAAAAATCAATATATTTTTCCATCTTTTTAAGATAATATTAATGGACATTCATGAGTCTGAGCTTTTGAACTTCAAGACATCTCTTGACATCAGGCATGCTCAAAAGGAACATTTTACTTTGTCTCCGGTACAAAAATGTGTGTCTCTTGATGTTGTATCTTCTGTATGAGGCACTGCTCTCCTGTGCAATTTTTTCCTTACATCATTGTTACATAAACAGTTTTTTGTTTGCATATGTGGGTGGTAAAATTGTTTGAGAGGTTCTAGCAGGTACTGGGGTGTGTTAAAGCTGAAGGGGGAAATCCTTTTGGGGTTTTGTTGTTTTGTTTCAATCACAAAGGAAACAAACCGTTTAAACTGGTTTGATGCAATCCCCACCCCTTTTCCTCTCATCTAATCATCCTTCACCTATATATGAGCCATCATACTTGGTTACTTTCTGCTTGCTTTAGGTTATAAAAGAACCAATAGTAAGATTTTTGTAAGCCTTTAAGTATTGGATTGATGCATCTGTGGGTGAATGTCCAGGAAATGTTACAAAGTACATTTTGCATTTTGTGTGTGTACAGTCCAGTTTCATCCCAGGTTAAGAAATACAAACTTAATAATTACAAATAATCTAGGTAGAATCTCACAAGGGTGTAACTTGTCTATCAGTAATTTTTGGCTTTTAATACATTACTTAACAGTGCCTTATTGAATTGAATTCAGAACTTTTGTTTCTAAAATCTTATTCTTACTCATAACCAAGCAGGAAGAAGTACAGATTCCAAACCAAAAATGAGTGTTTACCTGAATCTACACCTTTTAAAGAAAAAGAGTTTACATTTTTGGTTTTTATTATGTGACCATATGCTGTTGATATATGCTAAATATAATTGCTTGTTCTTAAAATCTACATGTTTTCGAGGGATAGAAAGCTTATCAGTTCTGTAACTGGACTTTAATATGAAAGCAGTATGTCTACATGCAGTAGTATGAAATGTTGGATATGCTGTGTACATTAGTAAGACTTGGCAAAATAATTCTGAGTAAGTTTGTGTTCTGAGACAGGAGACACATGCTTTGGGAACTGAGGAGTAGCTTTAATAAAATTCAGCTTCATCTTAGGTTAAACCTTTTGTCCCAGGAGAGGTATAATTTATTGCATCCCCAAAAAGGAATTAGTTGGCCTCCTCACCAGTTGGCCTCCTTTCACCAGTGAAAGCTAAAGAAATAAAATTCTGCAAAAGTAGACAGCCTTTAACTAACGTCTGCAAGGAGGCAGTCCTTTTTTTGTATGTCTGCTGTAAGGAGGAACAGCTGAGCAGGGTGGCCCCTAAGTCCTGTCCCTCAAGCATCGGTTCTCAGTATAGAAGCCTAGCAAAGGACTTGTTACAGCAGCAGTTTTCAGCATAAAGTAATGAGATCCTTCCATCTCCTTCCATATATAACAAATTCCCAAGCACACAGGTTCACCTGTCCATTTCTTAGGAAGCTTTCTTCTGCACTTCACTGGCTGGTGTCTCTTCCTAAATTTCTGTCGTGACAAAAGAAATCCCTTTATTTCATTACTATACAAAGTAAGCCCTGTCATCGCCTCTTTGATTTGGTAAAGAAATCAGTGTGGCTTTTGCATTAGAGAGCCATCTCTGGACATTATGCAAGAGTGAAAGTCAGCAGACTCTGCTAGTCAACAGGACAGTGTTACCAAGTATGACAGATCAAAACTGGAGCTCTGTCAGCTTCCATCTCACCCAAAGTATCAATTAATTGATGCCTGTGAAAATGTTGGCATGAACTTCTTTATGCTTTCAGTACAGCATAAACAAATCATCGATAGATTTACCCATCAATAAGTGGAAAATATTTTACAATTTGTGGAGCTACTACTAGTCGGTTTTTATATCAGTGATACAGCATAACTGAAGACCTTTTGAAAAACTTCTCTCGTGTGGGCTAAGCATTAGATGTGTTTATGCTACTAAAGCAAAGCATGTTTTTTATTTGATTTTGTCAGTATTACTATCAGAGACTTCAGCTTTTTTGACTGTTTCAGTATGTGCCTGCTGAGAAACAAAGCGCTGTAATCCCGTGATTTTTGTTATAAAGATGTTAATGTTTACAGGAAACAAAATTTCATTTAGTGACAAGTTATGCAGCTATCTAAAACATCAGGGAGGCATGCTTATTTTTATTCTCTGTTCCTTATTTTTATTCCCATTTAGATGTCAAAAATGTGTATGGTTGGGGAAGGTGTTTTATATGAGGGGGGCAAAGCTGCACTTATGTAGATTGTTTTTAGATCGTGTTAGCATTATACAATCTCAGCTGGTTTTGACCTCATTTCCTATAGAAACAAGACTTAGTTAGCAACACTGTCTGTCAACTCCTTAACAATTTGTTAACTAGTCAGCCATTTTCAGTCAGATTTGACAAAGGCATATCATCCATTCTTTCCTCCAAGTAGGCAGCTGGGCACAGGAGAAAGGCTCTGCACATTCCCTGTTGTGAGAGAAGCTGCAGCATGAGCTCATTCCTCCTGTACCCTGGAGAAGCCACAGTGGAAAGGAGATTTGACCTATGTCCCAAACAAGAAGGATGTTTCTGACAGCGTGTTGCTTTATTTGACACCAAAGTCGGTCAACATGAGGCACACACAGAAACACAGAATTTATTATTTCCAGAGCTCACAATGCTCTGTTTACTTCTGTTCTCAGTTCTGCATGGTGCATATCTTATTGTTGCATTTCTCTGGAATTTATTTAGTCTGTAAACTTTCTGAGACAAAGACTTTATTTTCTGTCCTCTTCTTGGGTACAAATACTTGTTACAGATACAAGCAGTATCTATTAAGTGTATCTTCGTTCACAGGGATTTTTATCAAGGTCTTCCCACCTCTTCAAATATCAGTGATTTGTTATCAGTACTGTGTAAAGCAGTTGTCCTATCCCCTGTTCTAGTTGTTGCTAGTCAGTCGGGATAGAAAAGTCTACCTTAGTCTCATTTCTCATAGGAGATTTCTCCTCTGCCTGTCTACAGATGAAAATTGAGTTTACATTATATGATATACTTATTGTTTTGCAGTAATTCAATTCTAATTCAGGAATGCATCAGTTCTTCATCTTTAGAGGAGACTAGTCTAAAGGCGAGTGGATTCAAACTCCTTATTTTCATCTGGCCAGTGTTTACCCATTTCACCAAGGCTGTGATTTCAGTTCACCTCTAGCTTATCAAGTATCCCACCTACTCCATGGAGGCATTCTAGTTAGAGATGTATTTCAGGACATTAGCAGAAAGACAGAAATGGAATAGATGCATACCTCTCACTCTGTGACAGGTAGTTTCTCTAGGCTTGGGCTGAAGGATAATGATCAGGTCGATCATTATCAAGTGGATAATGATCAATTTTAGAGAGCTTTGATGACTTCTTCCTTAAGATTTGTGTGATCATAATTGAAGTAGTTTGTTTTTCAGGGCTGCCCATGGAGTAATTTGAATAGTGTGGAAAGTCTGTTCAAGAGATTTTTACCAGATACATAAGAAATGCTTCTGACTTAAAAATGTAGTCTAAAGGACTGGCAGAGCATGGTTTGAGGATTATTTAGTTTTCTTGTTATTTTGAGTGATGTTTGTCTAGGAAGGCTAATCAAAAAGTCTCTGCATCCTGACAGTTCACAGTAAGTAACCTCTATGGCTGACTGACAATAGTTTGTTTGCAGACTTCACCATTTGCTGCTCATTCCTATCTTCCTTTTTTCCAGCCTTGTACATCTTCCTGGCTTACGGCTGACATTTCAGGGCTACATTTGGCAACTATTGAACATGTGTTGCATTCTTGGCTGTGCTACATGTCCACTTTGCTGTGTGGCCAAACACGCCAGCCACTCTCCACAGGACTCACACAGGGTTTGTGATGCAAACCTCATACCTCAGCAGAGGTATGAGAGATGGGCATTAATCATGTGCAGGCAATCATATTTGCCAACTATACCTTCTTGTCATAGGAAACAGCTTTAGCTCTGAGATCATCATGACAAAGAAGAGTTACCAAGTTTGATGGTAAATCTTCTGATGCAATTTCTCAAAACTTGTGCTAGAGGGTGAACAAACCAGTATTACTTTCGATGCTGTTGGACGAAGAACTTTTAACTTGAAACAACTGCTGGAGTCCTGCTTGTATATTAGCCTCATTTAGCTGTGGTTAGAAGGAGCAAACATAACCTGCGTTTTATCTATTCACGTGTTCTGGCTGAAAATTGCAAAACTGAACAGCAGTTTGTGATTTGGGGGTTGATTTTTTTTTTTTCCCCAGCCTCTATTGTCCAACAAATAAGTTTTAGCAGGGCTCATAAACAACGATATTTTAACATTAGAATAGGTAAGAACATTGCCAGGACTTTGAAACATACTGTGTTTGGAAAAAAGGGTTAAATTGGGAGAAAAAATAAAATAAAATTGCACACACACTTGGAAGGGAAGGATGTCGCTAAAGCTGCAAGAAAAAGGTTCTCGTGTATGGATACTAGCCACTTTTGGAATAGGAAAGTTAATTCTTGAGCTGCATAATATCTAATTTATCTAATATTTGTTAGTTTTGCATATTCAGATTACTCATCATCTAGATACAAAGCCATGTATGTCTTAAGTCAAGTAGGTTACAATTATATAAAAGCAGTTTGGTTTAGGTCTCATTTTCACATCTGTTGTGAGAAAAACGTGTTCATAAAATGTACCCACCTAGCACAGTTTCTAATTATTCAAGTGGCAATATCAGGGATGAGGAATCACGGTTGAACTTTTGTAACTCCTCCTCACTTTCAAGTCAAGGCCAATAAAATTTTTATTGGTCAACAGAAGGGACAAGGGGCTCTCTTAGAAGTGACAATTGGCCAGTCAGTGTGGAAATGGGGGAGTGAGATAAAGCAGTGGTTGAACTGGAGAGTCTGGCTTGCTCAGTTGTCGTGAGTAGCAAGCGCACGCTAGTTCTCGGGTGGAGTGCAGTGGAGCTGCCCGAGGGAGCAAAATGCCCTGTGAGAACTAGGTCAGGGAAGTGCTGAGCTCTCTGAGGGTGCCGGCGTAGCCAGAGGCTAGAGAGAGAAAGCCAAGAGGAGGTGAAAGGTGGATGGGTTGAGTCTGTGGCAAGTGATGTAGCCAGGATAAAGGCAAGGAACTGAATGGTGCAAGGAGGGGAAGTTGTAAATCTATAAGCAGCTGCAATCTGAAAGGGAGGGCTTTGATTGTTTTTTGGTTGGGTTTTTTTTGGTGTGGCGTTGTTTTTTGGTTTTTTTTCTGTTTGGTTGGTTGGTTTGTTTTTTGGTTTGTTGTTTTGTTTTGTTTTTTTTTTAATAGTAAAGAAAATAGGACTGGCAAGCAGATACCACAGAACCATGAATTATCCCACAGCCAACATCTGTATTGACTAAGATGTAGTACTCTGAAATGAAATACTTTAGCATTGACTGAATATTTCATTAAGACAAAAGCAGCAGTGCCTGCCGTGGCTGCTACTGCCAGCTTTTTACCATGCTCTCATTAGGAGAATTCGAGCATAACCTTTTTTGTAACTGTTTGCAACACCCTCGTTCTGTTCGTCGGGGTGACTCTGAGTGCTTTAATCCATTTTGTTACACATTCTTTGAAAATATACTTAAATTTTACAGTTTTCTTTCCAAATCCAAAATTGGTCTGTTGTATTTCTGTGGAAATGTGGTATCCTCTGCAGTGTGTCTCTTAAGATACCAGAAGCAGATCTGAGGGCTTGTGTGGGGCTGAGATGGATCTTAAGAGGTGAGGACAGAATTGCAGGGTATTTTAGTAGGAATGCAAGGTTCCCGCATTATTCTACTGAGGTTTGTAACGCAGGAAAAAGCTGGTAATGCTTAGCTCTTGCTCACTACAGAGACATATATGGAATTTCAAAATAATTCAGCTTTGCTTTGCAAACTTAAGTGGTCAGATTTTTGGAATGGCTCCCACAGAAAACAGAAATCTTTCAAAATCCTGTGGTCTGTGATCCTTTCTCCTGGCAGCACAGGAATTCCTGTGTCAAATATTTTCCATCCTTGCAGGAATTCACTCCCCCAGAGATTATGTTCTGTTTTAATGTAAATAATATACATTATGTGATGCACCTGAGTGAGGGTGCTTTAAAGATTTGACATACCATTCCAGTCAAGACCTAAGTGATAATCTGAGCCTTAAGCATAATTGTATTTTTATTTTCTATACCTTCCTTGGTATCTTCACTTGTAACTGTCAGTGCAGTGGTATTTTCAGTTCTCTAGCCATGGCATAGGACCCAGTTGTCCTACTTGGCTGTCCTCAAAAGGTTTTGGCATAGATCTAGCCAAACCTACCTTTCTGTCTATGGCAGAAACCCTGTTTGGATACTTTCCCATTGTTCCAATTTTTTTTTTCTTTTCTTTCCCAGAAAAATTCTGATTTGTTTTGTTTATTAACAAATAACAGAGGATACTGGATTTTGCCTCCATGCTTATAGCAGTTCTGTGAGAATGAAGCAGCAAATGCATTTGGTAAGGCAAACCTTCAAGTAAAGTACCTGAATAGAGTTGATGTTTTAGAGTATTTCACATGAAGTGATATCAATCCATGTGCTTCTATCCAACTCTTCTGAAATGGGCCTGACTTTTCACTGGCAACTTTCAAGGTCCCTGAGGAAAGCCAGTGTCTATCACTGTACATTTCTATATAATTTCCACACAACAGCTCCCATGGACACACCTATACTGAGCACTTAGCCTAGTCTAAGCTCCCTTAAGCCTCCTTTCATCCAAAAGGAGAAACCTCTCATTTGTTTCTCTTTTAACTTGACTTTAGCTTTGGGGATTAGACTCTAGAAGTGGATGGGGATATGAACAGCCATCTCTTTCTGTGTGGATGTAAGCAAGACTCAAACCAGACCACTGCTCTGATTGAGCTGAGTCCAGTTCCAGAGCCATTGCCTCTTGCAGAGAAGGAAGGTGTGCAAGCTGTGAACCAGAAGCCCCCGCGTGTCACTGAGGCAAGACCTTACCTTCAGGCGTTGCAGAAATAACCTGCCACATAGACTGACTTACTGCAAAATAAGGAGTGTAGCTTGGCGACAGAGGGCATTATGTACCAGCCTGGAGTGGAAGCACTGCTAGTTGAAGAGAAGAGAAAGAGACATTGTTGGAAACATCAGGTCCTCCCATAATTCAAGTAATTCTTTAAACAGGTAACTCAAGCTAATTACATAGCTTAGTCTTTGCAGCTGACAGTTTTGTTTTTCTGGAAGCAAGTTACATCTTTTTCAGAAGTTTCTCTAGGGCTTTGTGCTGGTGCCTATAGCTGCATTTTCTGAGTACTGAGCTCTGCTTTCTTTGGAGTTCACAGTGCCTTAGCCATATTCCCCTACGGATAGACACTGAATTTTCCCTCATGAATCCCTCCTGTTGGGCAGCTCTATTTGTATTTTGTTCTAAGAGCTTCCACTTTCTTTCCTTCTGAGCAGAATGGAGAAAAGAGGTTAATATATAGGAACTGCAAATAGTGTTTTGCTATGCTTTTTATCTTCCAGCAGCTGCTATACTCTAAGAGATTATCCATGAAAATTAAGAAAAAAGTGGGGGGGTGGATGGGATGGGGGACGGGACAGACACCAAGAAAACCATACTCTCTGGTATGAATTTGGTTGCTGAAGAGGGTTGTTCTTGCACTATGATGGTTATTCTGCATGTCTCTTGTCATTCTTCATTGGTATCAACTGACGTTTTTTACTCAGGCTTAAGTTATTCCATTAGTCCATAAGGGAGCTATCAGGATATGCACATAAAATTTCTTAATTCAGTTTAGGATGATTAATTTCCTAAAGGAGACTGAGGGGAGTGTAGAGCTTCCTTCCTTGGGGAATGAGAAAGAATGTAAAACCAGGAGTTATCAATCAGAATTCACTGTGAAGCATTATGTCTGAAACTTTTAAGTATTTACCTACAGAAGTGTCTGCTTAGACTTTGTGAGGAGTTTTTGTGCATGAAACCCGAGTTGGTTTATTTTTTTCCCCACTGTAACTGAACTTTAATACTTTATCAACTGATTTGTACCATGGGATATGGTGGTGAGTTCATATTACCTTGCATATGTGGACACTCCTCAGAATTAAATTATATTTTTCTGTGTTATGTGGTAGGATGTAAGTTTGTAGTTCACCCTCCAAGAGCAATTGCTGGATGATCTAAAGTTGTCAGAACAAATTTGAGACCTTTTGTCCACTGACAGTGCAAGAGACACCTGCAGCTTTTGTCATTTCTTATTGTTTGCCTCATTGCATAAACCCATTTGTAGCAGCCTTATAAAAGGGCACAATGTTAATCTAATATTCAGGTTTGTAATTTTCTTCCTTTTGTTTTGGCAGATGTGGAAGGATAGAGGTGAAACGTGAGGTTTTCTGAAAAAAAGGTTTATTTATGTTCTGTGAAGTTGTGCTGTGACTTGCTTATCACATAACTTTAAGCAACAACTTTTTCAGAAATATGAGACTGTTACTGGTATTTTAAAATATTAACATTTTAATGGGCTTTAAAATCATGTTCCTTTCTGAGAGAGATACACACAATGTCCCTTTAGGTTTGGGGGTTTTTTTTTATAATCATCTTATTTGAGAAATAAAATTGATGTATAGGCATCTTCTGTGAGTCCTGAAATGTGTCAGGTAGCTCAGGAGAGTGTACAGTTGATCAGATCTTCAGCACATGCTTTCTAGATGGTCCTGCCTAGTCTTTCCTTTGCCAACTACTCTTGTCATCCATTGCTCTATCTTCACATTTAACTACATTTATCAGTAGAAAGTTTTTTCTGAAGTTTGAATTTGATGACCTTGGCTATGATTTAAACATATTGGTGCTTTCCATGGCACAGATTATTCTCTTCCTCTTGCAGTTACTTTTTATGCTTTTGAAGACTCTTAGACTTCCAGTCATTAGAGTATTCATAGAATCACAGAATAGTAGGGGTTGGAAGGGACCTCTGGAGATAACTGAGTCCTGACAGAGCAGGTTCACCCAGGCCACACAGGAACAGATCCAGGTGGGGCTTGAAGGTCTACAGAGAAGGAGACTCCACAACCTCTCTGGGCAGCCTGCTCCAGGGCTCTGTCACTCTCACAGTGAAGAAGTTTTTCCTTATAAAATCCCCTCTCAGTCTTCTCTTTTTCAGGCTAAACAGCCCCAGGGCTCTCAGCCTTTCCTCATCAGAGAGATGTTCCAGTCCCTTCATCATCATAGCTCTCCGTTGGACTCTCTCTAGTATTTCCCTGTCCCTCTTGAACTGGGGAGCCCAGAACTGAACACAAAAATCCAGATGTGGTCTCACCAGTGCAGAGTAGAGGGGGAGGAGAACCTCCCTCGACCTGCTGGCCACACTATTCTTTATGCACCCCAGGATACCATTGGCTTCCTGGCCACAAGGGCACACTGCTGTCCCAGGGCACATTGCCATTCTTTTCTCTTTAGATTAGACAATTCACATTCTTTCATTTTTTTTTCCTAATGATTTACTTGACCAGACTTAATGCTTCTTTTCCAAGCTCCCTCAGTTTTGTTCACCTCTTCTTTCTCAAAAAGCATTGCCCACAGCTGGATGGAGTACTTCAGCCAAGACCTGCATACTGCTTAGTAGCACTAGAGTGGTTTGTCCTTTTGCCCTTAACATTATTTTCTTAAGAGATGGTTAGGTTTTTTATAACTCTTTTTAGCTCTAATATTGCTTCCTGTAGAGATGCCTGCTATTTCTGACTACAGCTGTACTCTCTTGCAATCTGTTATTCCACCGTTCCATTTCCTGCCTTTCCTAAATCCTTTCTTTTCTTCCATTTTATGATCAGTATAAATGAAAACTTTGAGTTAAGGTACCTTAATGTCTATTTAAATTGCTTCTAAGCTGCAGCAATGTTTTGAGGAGTATTTTTTTTAATTTGCCACACAGCAATGAGGGGAAAAATAATTTGAGTAAGACAAGGGCTTGTGAAATGTCCGAAACGTTTTTTTTCCATGAGCAATGAGTCTAATGAAACCTGATTTCTTCTTGTTTTGTATCCAGCATCTTCTAGCATCCCAGCTTGCCTACCATGTCATCACTTTCTGGGTAGACAAGTGACAAGAATGTGCTGAACCATATTCAGAGCTATGTAGATGCTGACTTGTGGGTCATTACACCTGTGATTGTGTAATTCACTCCAAAAATGGCTAAAAAGCAAGGCTATTGCTGTCTTTCTTTCAGCACATGGATTTGAGTCTCTTTACACTACCAAGCTCAGACTTTGCTCAAGCTTTCAGGAAAGTTCATATCTTGAAAATCTCCATTCTTCCATCAGATTTGATTGAAGTTGGTCTGTAAGCTCAAAAAGCTACTAGAAGGGTACTTGCAGACACGGGGGTAACATGAGGACATAAGCCATTGCTTCCCTAGAAAACAGGTTAAAATTATTCAGATCCAAATGCTAATTTGATTTGCTTCTTGCTATGCATTTGAAAAGATGTCTTGCTTTGCTTTAGCCACCCCTTTCCCTCAGTATTATTGCACCTGATTTCTGTCTCCTGAATTTCTGGTGTGCTTCTTTTTCCCCAATCCTTGTCTTTTCAACCAAGAAGCACAGCCTCTAGGTGTTTACCTCTAGGTAGCTGTGGATCTACTGATGAAAATTAGAACATGGAATACTTTCCTTTTTGTCTATATCTAGAATGCCCTAGAACCTGAGGAAAGCATTTAATTAAGGGTGATTTCTGCAAACCTGATAGTTACAGAAGGTTCAGATGACAGAAAGCCAGCCCCTCTCACCTGCAGTGTTATGACTTACATAAATACTGGAACAACTTATAAAGATTATTTTAACATACAGTGTGCTGAAAAAAATAATGTAACAATTTATTTCTAGGTTACTTTTATTAATCTTCAAGCAACTGAAGTAGAATATAATTCTTTTGTTTGGAGCTCCAAAATTGATTTAGCCAATTTAATAGTGGTTAATGAATATCATTACAATTAAATAGATATTAAGAAGTCATCAAGGCCTAGATAATTTTTTCCAACTGTACAAGGCAGAAATTTAGATCGGTGGGAAGAGAGAGCCTCTTGCAGAACTGTTGTACCACCTCTGGGATCCTGGAGGAGTCCACCTGTGAGTCCCTCACATGTAATGAGGTGGGCATTCCTTAATCATAACAGATTGAAACCACCTTTTCTTGATATTTTCTGAACAAAACCCAAAACAAACTAACAAACAAAAACAAACAAAAAACATCTAGAGAAGGTTGTTACTGTTTCTGTAGTGTTTTAAGTGGAAAAGAAATCGAAAATCAGCAGCTGGTTTTAATCTGTTAAAATATAAAGCTTTTCTGCATTAGGGTGCAAGCTGGCAAATCCAGGTTACTCTGTAAAATTTCTGGGGTTCCTGCAAGATAATTTGAGGATTTGTGGCCCTTGTCATGTTGTTTAAATAGATGGTGCACTGCTTCGATCACACGTGCCACTTCTGATGCTGGTTTTGGTATAGTCCATCTGACTTTCATTATGCCATGGGCACTGCTGCCAGGTTGCCTAACTATTGTTTAAATGAATTCCTGTCTTCTCGCTTAAGACAGATTCTCTCGTGTTTGAAGGTGTCAAGCTATTAATTTTCTCAACTTTATTCCCACTGTGATGTGCTGTGAGACTATTGGCATGTTTACAGCATGGCTGTCTCCCTCATCTTCCTCAAATCCTTCCGTCCTAAAAAACAATATGCTATACAATAAGTGAGTTTATTCTGAATACTGGTTGTTTTGTTGTGTCCTGTCCCCCCGTCCCCTGGGCTTTTTTGATGAATAGGTTCTATCCTAGCTCACAGAAGGACGTTGTCTACCCAGATGGTTATCTTCCTATTGAGTTTTTAATTCTCCTACCTGTTAAACTAGCAACGCAGATCCTGATTGCCTCTTTTACAGCTGTTCTTGAGAAATTCTGCTTTCCCTATCATTAAATTGATTGGGGGGTTTTGTTTGTTGGGGTTTTTTTATTATTCTGGTATATCTTTCCATCCATTCTATGCGAAGAAATCTGTGTTTAAATACCATTCAGAAGTAGTTAATTACCTCGGGAGAGCTAGCATCAATCCAGCTAAAGCTCTTATTGCATTAACAAAACTGGTAATGATTTTCTCTGTCGTCACCTTTCTGAAATACAATATGTTACTCCTTGCAATAGTAGAAATGCCTTGGAGGGCACATTGCTTCAACTTAACCTGTGCATAACTCTCAGAATAATTAGAATAAAGTGCAAGTCATTCTGATGATATGCAACTTTCAGGTAGGAAGTGTGAAGGCTGTAAATTACATTTATGGTCCTTTAACAAGGGACCTGATGTATTACACCTTCCAGAGGTCTAATCAAACTGATACTGTCATCTTTGGAACAAATGATGGTCTGAGACTGTCTCTGAAGTTTTAACACATTAAGATTGAAGCTTCTGATGTATTTGGCATGATCCAGGAAAGTCCAGGGACACATCCATTCTGACAGGGGACATGTGTCTCATTATTTAACTGTTTCCATTTGTCAGCAGTACAAAATCCTGGCCCTGTTTGAAGCTGTTGTAGTATACAATGGGAAAAGCTCTGGGATCCAGTGATGATTCAGTTATGCAAGGTATTGCATAAGTTCCATCTGTTCACCTACAGCGTTTTTTTCACAAGGGAATTCCGCAGGGAGAGCAATTTGGTGCTAGTTAAAACATTTTCTGGTGTTCTTTGCAAAGTTCCTATGTGGGAAATTGAGCTTGTGGATTGCTTAATGTAGTTTTTAGCTCAGAATCCACACCAGGTAAAATCACTAACAGTCTGGTTAGATCATCTCAAGTATCTTTCATTCAGATCTCAACAAATATTAGCTTCTTATCAAAAATGTATATGAGATCTGTAGAATTAATTTCTAAAAGCTATATCACTTCTGGAAGAAATTTCCTGTATTGTTAGATCATCACCAGTGATGTGCAGAAGCTGGCAGCCTTTGAAGTGATACAATTTCATCATCACCTTCTTTCTTTGTCCTTAAAGCCAAAGGATTTGAATGATCAGGAGATATTCTGCTGCAGCCAGGCAGTGCAAATCTTGTAGCTTACTATAAAAAGCTTTGGAAATATTAGCAAACACTTGCTGCAGTTTGATGCCGTGAACTGTCAGGATTGCTGTAACCTAGGTGTTTCATCTTTTGTCTGATTCAATCTGCCTGCCTTTCTACTCTCTAACTGCTGTAAAGTTAGGAAATACCTTCTGGTGTTTCTAAGTATCTCTCTGGGTAATGAACTTTGTTGTTTTGTCTTTAATAATCTGAAATTTTTAAGCTCCCTCTTTGCCCTCGTGCGTTCCTAGTTCTGTTAAGTCCACTTGGAATTTTCTGGGGGTAATGGCAGGCTCATAGCTCTATCGGGCAACCATATTCCTTTTTCTTTCCAGTGTTTCTTGCTATTGCTTGCATTGTACAGATGTGAAGCCATTGGGAGAAGAGTTTACTATGCAATTTCTTTATCTCCTATGTCCTGTTTGGTGTGTGTACCTCAGTTAGTTGGTATTGGATAGTAACTGTTATGGTTTAGATTGCAATTTTTAAAACCTGCAGTTCAAAGTTGTGTTTTCTTAGATTTTTGTCCCTGTCATCTCATTACATTTTTATGGTTTGCTACTGGTATTTGTCCTGAGTCTGTGTGCAAGCTCTAAGCTTCTGTGCTGTAAAGAGATGTATGTGGCTTTTCTTTTGACAAATGTGGTATGACCATTAGTCAATGTGCAGTTCTACTTGCTGGACTCAATCCATACCAGATGAAAACATGTGCTGATCTCTAAGTTTTGTGAAAATTGCACACAATAGGCAATTTACTCAATTGTTTCAAGCAAACATTCACTGGTGCCCGAATACACATTGCTTGCGTGTGTGTGCAGAGTGAGAAATTCCTATCTTGACATACCAGGCTAAGAGACTTCTTGAATGAGTATAAATATCTGCTTAAAACCTTACCAAACTAAGACGGTTAAATGTGCACCTTCAAAGTTCATCTTTGTTCTAGTTTTGCCATCTTTGCCACTGTTGCCTCTAGACTTTTACCAGCTTCTTTTTTTCGTGAACATTATGTATGAGTAGAGTCTTGCATCCTTCCAACTACCTATGTTGCACTAAAAAGTATAATTTTGGCATTAAAGTGTTAGTCTGAAAATTATATAGTAAGGGTGTTGTTTTCCTACTTGTTATAACATTCTCTGTTGAGCATTATATTTCTAATTTGGTTGTCATTCACATCTGTATTTTCATAGTATTAGTGTCATAGTCAGCATTTCAAGACTTGATTATTTGGCACTGAAAGAATTTTTTATAAGATTAATATGTTGGAGTTTCACTTGTGCTCAACTGAACAAGTGATGCAAGTCTGGAAGGTGAAGATCCTATCTTTTCATACCTGTGTTGATATTTGCCTGTAATATGCTGTCATGAATTTGTAGAGAGAAGCTGCAAGTTTTTAGTCAGTAACTAGAAGACAGCTGATTAACAAATCAAAAGCCATTTCCTGGTGCTTGTGAAAAGTATGGTGAAAGGACCTAATCTTCAGACAAACCTCAAGTAGCCGACCAGAACAAGTGGCAACTAATCCTGTTCACAGGGAGCAAACTTCAGAGTCCCTGAGTTGTTAAGTTATATATCTCTGGCAACTTCCATAGCACATGGATTTCTGAGTTTCTGAAGGTGTTCTGTATTTCCTTAACCTTCTGGAAAGTCTTGGAAATTCTAGTCCTTAGTGATTGCCTTACTACCAGGTATATATTTTTTCTTGAAACTTCAGCAGAAATCAATAATCAGTCTAAACAAGGATTGTGCAGACACAGTAATAAGAACTGAAGTGGTCTTTGGCTTGGTTGCTATTTATAGTTTGCACTGTGTGAAAATTATACTTTCTTGTGGCTTTGTCAAATAACAAGGGTCTGTAACCTCGATTTTAGCACCTTCTATCTAGAAGTTTCACAACTATTTTTAATAGCTGTCTCTGTAGGTCAGTAAGCTATGAATTCCCTATGTAGCCATTTTTTGGTTTACATTTGAGAAACTTGAGCTTGTAAGATCTGAAACATGCTGTAACAGAAAGGAAACCACGTACTTAAAGAATATCATTGCCAGGAACTGAAAAGATTTGAGAAGTAATCACAATTAGTGTTAACAGTATATTCATTATAGGAAACTTCTGATTTTCATAATTCCAATTTTCTTTTTTCCTTTCCTGGGGACTGCATACAACCGTTAAGAATCCCCCGGTGTCTAATGAATGCCTAGGTCTGGTGGTTTGGAGAAAATAGAAAAATTATGGCAGTCAACCTGTTAGATTGTTGTTGTTGTTGTTAGTATTAATGTTTCCTTTTTAAAAACTGAAGGTGTTTAGGAGGGGATTCTTCATTAGGGGTGAATTTCAAAATACTTTGGATAAGTATGGAATGTGGGGATCTAAGCAGTATTGTACTTACAGCTGACTTTACTGCATTGGCACTACTCCTGTTGACTCCCTTGACATCAGAGTCTTGCCCAGGAATTCTCTTGCTTTGATTGTCTTACTGGAAAGTGATTTGCAGCTATGGTTTAAGGCCACAGCTGTTGACATGGGTTCTCTGTAACTATGTGCTACAGAGTTACAAGGCTGAACTGCCAATGTGGCCTTTGGTATCAAGAGATTACAAGACAGCATCATCTAATAAGCTAAACAGAGATGGACCACACAGAAATTGCATATCCTCATTGTGCTTTTGGTTTCTGAGAAGTCAGTGGAATCGTAGATAGGTCAAACTCCATGGAATAACATCCATTCATTTTGAGTTTCACCTATAGCCTGTCTGCATTGTGTGTCTTTACATTGCATTAGTAGATTCCTTGCCTTTGTGCCTGGAAAGTATACTTACTCTGTGGCAGACTACTGAGAAACTGTTTTGATGTGGAATGCCAGCAGAGTTTTTAAAACAAGCCAATAAAAAGTGGATTAGTGTATGTCCTGGTTTGAGTGAGAACAGAGGTTATTTACTCAAGATTTTTAAAGGAAGTCAAACATAAAATTGCTGAGTAACTATGGGCTGCTGCTTAAGTTGGCCTTTGTTGCCAGAGAAATGGGGGGTAACAACCAAGATAAGATTTTTGAAAAGATGACGAGGGAGATTCAGGGAATGGAGTCTCCCAGGGTCCTCTTACTGGGCCTATACTCTCACATTTTCACCAGTGGTCTGGAAGAAGAGGTGAGGAGAAATAGGTGACTATGTGTTAACAGTACCAAATTCTTCATGGTAGTGAAAAACAAGCTCTGGACAAGCATTGCAGAAATTTCTTGTTGGTAATGTGTAACACTGATAAAACAGTAGACAAAGTTGCAAGTCACTAAATAATAAACGAGTGTAGGAATTAGAGGAGGAAATTATCCTAAGAATACACAAGTAGCGGTGTCCTCTAAATGAGGTAGTTATTACAGCTGAGGAAGAATATATTGTAATCATAAGAGATATTTCTGAAACTCTGAACTATGGCAAGAAGGCAAATAGAATGTTAATCTTTTAAAAAGATTGTTAAACAGAACACAAGACAAAGCATCATTTGAAGATGTACAAAACCATACTGTGCCCTCAAGTGTTGTATGAAATTTTAATTCCCTTCCTTTACCTCTCAAAAAGGTATTACTGAACTTTTCAGAGTGAAGAGGATATTGTGCATTAATGTATAGATTTTTTTAATATATATTTTAAATCTGTGTAAGGACAAGGACACTAGACCAGACTAGAATGAAATAGATTAAGAGTCTTCAGCATGGGAAGAGACAAGTAGAGAGGCAGAAGTCATTTAAGTACAGAAAATTATGAGTTGTGTAATTGGTTGAGTGGGAAAGCTGAACAGACAACAATGGTCCAAGTAAATTGTCAAATGAAATTATCAGTCAATTTTATAATTGAAAAAGGTAATACTTTTCTTACATATTAAATCAATTATCAAAGTTCACCACTCGTTTCTGCAGTATTTGTGGGCTCAAAAATGATAAACAAATTCATAGTTATCTCCTGACAACTATTAAATGTGATTACAGTCTCAGACTCATGAAATCTCAGAGCCACCAATTGCTGGAAGCTGGGAGAATATGCTAAGGAAAGTATCATTCTCAGGTTTTGTTTTTAGAATATTTGCCTAATCATCTGCTTCTTAGGATTGCTATAGTTCAGGTATGGAGCTAGAAAAGGTACTGCCTAGTACAGGTGTTATTACAGATAATAATACACTCGTGAGTGTACACTTCAGCAGAGCATCCAGCGTGTAACTAGTGATCTCTGAATTATTTCAGGCATTTATAGGAGACCTCCTGCATTTGATTTTGCTGCTGGCAACAGCTTAATTACACCTGTCATCACTGTCCAGATTCTTTAAATACATAGTCTTCAATTCTACCTTTTTCTTCTCAAATAAAACTTGACAGTAACATGTAAGAAGTAATGTAATGCAAAATGAAAACCATTCATCCACTGACCATTTAGGTTGGCTGATGAACTTCCTTGTGATGTTCCATCAGTCATCTGTACCTCGATGATTGGATTTGAAGTACAGCACAAGAGCATCCACATTGCTGCTCTCTGGAAGCAGTAAATACACTTGTTTTGGTTGTTCCAATCCTGAGACTCTTTCTTTACTTTTTTTGTGGGACTCCAGAGAGGGGTGATGTTCTTTGTTTTCCTTAGTTTTTAGACAAGATGTCACTGTATTTTATTTTTTTTTAACTTATTCTCCCAGCCTTGTACTGACTGTTTGGCTATTTGAAGACTCTTGGTTTTCATCATTCATAGACTGGAGAATATGGGTCATAGTCTGATTCCACATTCTTAGTACTTGCCTACTATTGATAGCGTTTACTGCTAGCTGTTCGTATTAAGAACAGTAGGTGACAGTGGTTACCTGTTTAAATACATATGTCATATTGACTGCATAAAACAGCAGCAGCTGAAAGGAGAGGTCCATAATAGAAGAGTTTTAAGAGTTTTGCAATGCAGGAGTCTGACACGAGCTTCCCTGCTCCTTTACCAACAAGATAGATAACAACAAAGTGTTTCTTAATAAAACTGATAAACAGAATCATCACACTAATTCTATCCTTCAGGCTCAGGTGCATTATCACATTATCGCAGCTTGACAAGCTACAGTCTCAACTGTATTGCCATAGATGACCATAAGTATGCTCTTAGCCCATGGGAAATACAAGGTAATATGCCTGAGCTTAAATCTTGATGAAATCTCGTCACTGTGTGCACATAGCTGTTGTGGCTCATATGGAATATGACTCAGACATGTATTTAACTCGTCCTCATAAAATGTTTTTCATGGTAAAGAGGTTGCCCTAAAAGAGCAATTAGCTTGAGGTAGGAGTGCATGTGTGGCACTGCTTCAAAGGTCTACCCTCACGCAGTGAGAGCCAGCCCTGCATTCCTTTTCCCTTACAGGGCAATAAGACTTTGGAAAGTCTAAATGTCTTTTTGTTCAGCCCTACCACCATTTTTTTTCCTTTTTGGGTTTCCTTCAAAATATTTATATTTTATCTTAGGCCCAACACTCCCTTCCTTCCCTCCCCCCCCCCCCCCCCCCCCCCCCCCCCCTCCCTCACCTTCTGACTTGGGAGCCCAGTGCCTCCTAAATAAAAAACCCTTC